>CM020502.1:31296443-31573943 GCA_009823395.1 Thamnaconus septentrionalis | reverse complement strand
GGCGGCAACATCTGAATCGTTTTAGTTGCCGATGCAGACGCAGCAAGCCCCCCCCCACATCCTCCTACCTGCTGCCAAGCGCACAAAAAAACAACAACAAGGCACCGTAAGGGGCAGAACAACATGTGCTTTTTGTTGCTCGGCAGGAAATGAAACGCTGCTCGTTTGCCATAAAAAGCAAACAGAAAAATAATAGTCTGCATATTTGTCACCGGCCTAAAAAAAAAACACAAAGCCAAACAAACAACGTCCTCTGCTGCCGCCGTAGCAGCAGGAGGGGTTTTGATGCAGCTACTCAAAACTGCTGCAGACAGGCAGGCAGGCAGGCAGACAGACAGGCAGGCAGGCAGACAGACAGACAGACAGACAGACAGACAGATAGATAGATAGACAGACAGACAGACAGACAGACAGACAGGCAGGCAGGCAGGCAGGCAGGCAGACAGACAGGCAGGCAGAGACAGACAGATAGACAGACAGACAGACAGACAGACGGACGGACGGACAGGCAGACAGACAGAGACAGATAGACGGACGGACGGACGGACAGGCAGGCAGGCAAACAGACAGACAGACAGATAGATAGATAGATAGATAGACAGACAGGTGGACAGACAGACAGACAGACAGACAGACAGACAGACAGACAGACAGACAGACAGACAGATAGATAGACAGACAGATAGATAGATAGATAGATAGATAGATAGACAGACAGACAGACAGACAGACAGACAGACAGACAGACAGACAGACAGATGTTGATTGATGATTGTTTTTTGATGCACCTCGATGTGTCAGACTGGTCGAAGGTCATCTCAGGTCAGACTCAGTCGACCCTCTGCAGATAAAGCAACAGAAGCTTGAAGCTCTGCCTGTTAGCTTCACCTGAGATGCACCTGTGTGCTCCTCCTCCCCTCCTGCCCCCCCCCCACCGTGCACGCGCTCAGGTCAGGGCAACTCCGGGCAACTCCGGGTAACAGCGGGTTCGCCTGCCAGGCCCGTAACGAGCGTCTGCCTGTGAGCCGTGCAGCCTCTGTCCAGATGGAAGTTTACACTTGAAAACCGCTGCGTCATCATCCGTCCACCCCGTCATTACAAGGCCACGGGGCTATTTTTCCTGATCGGCTGTTTGCACAGCGCACCTGTGAAAGTGCGGCAAACACACCTCAGCCCTCACTCTCCCCCACCTCGTCCTCCCGCTTACACATTGACTGGGTTTAATCCCTGGATGAACCACAGAAACAGTGGCGATACACAGCAGAGTGCTGTTATCAGCATGCGTCGGCCGGCTGTAAACATGTAATATGTGACGTGCGGCCCAGTGAAGGAAAATAGAAACACACACACACACACACACACACACACACACAAACAAACAGCCTGGCAGCGAGATGCCAAGTGGCTGACCTCACTGGAGAGGCGGCGGCGGCGGCGGCGTTAGCGTGCTTGCAGGTGTTGTTTTTTTTCATGCCAGCAGTCCCATTAGATAAGAAAACTGCCGCGAGCATGAATGTTTTCTTGTTAAACTGGAGCAGGCGGCCAATGAAACGGGACCATTCAGTTCTAATTTGGCTCCAAGTTGCGCTTGGCTGAGGGTGGAAAAAAAAAAAAAAAAACATGGCTAATTTGAGTGAGAGCTAGCCGCTCAAATTAAGCTAAACTGAGTCGCTAGTTGTGTGTTAAATTACAGAGTGCGTTGGTGTCGCAAGGGTGTCAGCGTGCAAGCCAATACTGGTGGGAAAAAACAACAAACAACGACAAAAACAAATAAAAACAGTTGTGACGGGCAAAAAGTGTCGCTGCTACAACGAAGCATACTTAAAGTATACTGTAGCCACAGCTGGTGGTAAATGTTAGCTCAGAGCTAATGCTAATGCTAAAAACGCAGGGTTCTTCTTGTGATCAATCATGTTGTTCAGCTTTTAAACACACGCTGCGTGACAAAAGGCTAGCCCTCTACGATGTTAGCTCTTAGCTTGGGTGGGCATGTGAAGCCAGAATCACGGTTTTCTATTGGCTTCCACTCAGCTCCGCCCTTCTTTGGCTATTTTCACTCCGGCGAGCTGAGCCCGCCTCAAAATCCACTGTTTTTGTTCTTTTTTTTTTTTTTTTTTTTGCAAGCGCCACTTTTTTCCGGGAAAACAGTTTCGTAACAGAGTGAGAAGCTCTCGGCTCAGGACAGGATTTTTCCATGCGAGCCACCGTGGAACTGTGAAAATGAATTTCCAGCTCGTCTTGCTGTTCTGGCCCAGTTAGAGTGGAACAGTGGCTGCCGGCTCCCAGCGCACCGAGTGTCGATCAGCAGAGAGCAGACAGCTGGACTCTTTCTCCGGACTTTGATGCCTTCAAATAAAGAGCATTAAAACATTTTACCAGCCCGTCCCTTCCCCCCCAAAGACGGATTTCTTTTAAATTAAAATCACATGATTCTTCTGATGACTCAGTAGAATGTAAACTGTCTGTGTTCCCTTACCGACAGGCTTCCCTCTCTCTCTGCCGGTCAATGTTCCCATCCGGCGATAGACGTAATGCGATTCCCGACATTTCCCTCGTTCCTGGAATTCCTGCCCGATGCCTTTTTAACCCTGGAATTCACCTTGTCATCCGCGTCTGAGGCGGGCCGGGTGGAGATCCAGAGCAGCCAGACGCACATTGGCCTTGGAAGCGTCTGACCGGCGGTGGCTGCAGAGTCGCACTTTGTGCAAAAAAATAAAATAAAATCAAATAAAAATTGAAAGATAAATACATAAATACAGGAGGAAAACATGGCAGAAAAAGAGTCCAAACGTCCATCCGTCCACTTCTCCACAATTAGTTCTGGCAATCGGCCCTCTGTGATGTCACAAACTTACTCCTCCGGGTTTGTGAGCACACCTCCAGTCAGGTGTTGACTCCGCCCACGGCGAGACCGCACAATTTTTGTTGCCCCCCTCCTTCCAAAACGTGTGAAAGGTTTGAGAAAGCTTCAGTTTTCAGCAGGAGGCTGTAAACAGGGGGCTAAGTAGGCTTTTTCTGTAGATTGGTGGAGTTTTCTGGATTGTTGAAGGCAGGTGGAGTCTGTGGGGGAAACGCAGTCAGTTAATGGGTCCATTAAAGGTTTCAGCCATTAGAATCAAACCTAAAGTCTTCTCTGTTTAAACTCTCACTTGGTCCCTGCAGGCTTTTCTTTTCTTTTCTTTTCTTTTTTCAGTAAAGCAAAAACATCCTCCAGGTTCAAAATCCCCTCGACCTCCACAAATCACACAACCAGCTCCAAAAACACAACACAGACAAGTGCAGAGGATTTGTGCAACGCCCGGCCTCCGGCCAGCGTTCCTGCTGGAATGACGGCGTTAAAGCGTGGAACCTGCTGGATCTGTTGACTCACACAGGCCGCGAGGTCCTCAGCGTTCCTGGAGGAACGTCGGCCGTCCCGAGTTCCTTTGTCCACGTGTCGTGAAAACAACACAAACTGAAAAACCCTCCAACAGGGGGCGTGTTTCAAAGCTGTCCCAGGAAGTCTTCTCTTCTCCTCTTTCCTCAACATTTTCAGAAATGAGCTAAACTCTTCTTTTAAAAAAAAAATCTTTAAAAACATTTTTTTTTTTCACAGCTTTTTCCGGTACTAGTGAACACTTCTCCAGGAAACAAGCGGAGCAGCAAAAAGATTTCCTAAAACTTTCTGTTGACGTTTTTTTGCCATTTATTTTGACCAGTTTACTCATAAAAAGGTGCCATTTTGCAGATTACAGTAAAAGAAATAATAACAAAGAGGACGAGACGCAATGACAGACATTATAATCCAAAACTGTTTAAGTCAGTGAGCAAAATTATTCTTCAGTGTTTAACCTTTGCGAGCGTGTGTGTGTGTGTGTGTTAAACACCACTTTCCAGTGCAGGCCTTATTACACAGAGCCAATGGTGGCGCGGCGCTCCGGCTGAAATTGTTCCCGACAGGCCTGTGATTTAGCTTTTCGGAGGTTGATGTGCTTGGATTTTTCCACCTAACGACAAAAACACGGCTATGGATGGAATTCCAAGGGGCGCCACTATTTGGACCGCGCCGCTTCCCAAAGGAGGGCGGAGCATCATTTACAGCCTCGATGCGAAGACTTCTGCAGCCGCGCATCAACGATTGACAATTGTCTTCGTCTTCTGGCGTCCAACTTCAGAGACTTCCTGTTGGACGGCGCGTCAATTTAGTCAACAGATACTTAAAGTTCGTATTTCTTTCCCCGTTGTTTTTTTTCGATAATAACCCCGGCAGACGGCAGCAACACCTAAAACAACAGAAGAAAGCGTTAGCTAGCAATCTGCGCCGGGAGGGGTTCTTGCCGTTTTTGACGTCTTTGGTCGGACGCCGCAGATGTTTTCTCCGGTCCGGGACTCTCAGACCGCGGCTAAATAAAGACGCTGTAATTACTGGACTGGTCTGAGCGCCGCCTGCCGTGCCCTCAGCTCAGCGGTTCACAAAGTCCAGGCCAGTCGTGCATGTTCACACTGTGTACGCTGCCGTTTAGCTGAGCTAGCTGGGATCGACACAGTGCAAGGTTAACGTCCATCCGTTGATAAGCACTGGTCGGTTAGCAACTTCTCTTCATCTAACAGTGCAGAGCTGAAGCCAAAACTTCCCGTCTGTTCCTCAGAAATTGATGTGATGTGGACACACGTCTTTTTTGGGATTTTTTTTGTGGGGAGTTTTTTTTTTTTTTTTGGAGCAGCAGCTTCCTGCAGGGACACCCATAAAACAGAAGCCGCACTTAGCGTTGTTTTTTTTTGTTTGTTTTTGTTTTTTTGGATCCGTCGTTGAGGGCGAGTTCATTCCAGAAAGCTTTTGAGCACGAAGCCAAAGTGAAGTGGACAAAAATGTTGACCCGTCATCGAGTAATTCACAGTGCAAGATGATGGGGGCCGTCTGAAATGTTGATGATTTCATGTTTTACAACAAAATGCATGGACAGTTTGGCGTGGATTTCACAAATGAGTCGTCGGAACAACAGGTAAACAGCGGAAATATAGAAAAATGTTCAAATGAAACATTTTGACACACACAGTATCACAAAGACAAGCACAGACAACAGGGAAAACAACAAACCAAGTTGAGGTTAGTTGAGACTAATGATCGTTAGCTTCATTAGCAAGTCAGGTTGAAATCTAACAACCTAGAAAAAAAAAAAAGAAAAAAAAAGATTATGTGGCAAGACTGAGTCAGTGACTACAACTGCCGGCTTGTTGTATTGGGTGGGGACCAGTACAGTGGAGATAAGGGGGTTCACTGGGTCAAGGCTCCGGCCCCTCCTCCCAAGGCCGTCCGGCAGTTCAGTTTGGGATGTGCATTAAATGCTGCGCGCTTTTCCGACATCTCTCTGCTGTAATGACAGGTTTTCCCTCAGCAGGTCCGAGCGCTCCGTCACCACCTGATCATTACACCGCCGCGCCGGCCAAACCACTTTACAGCCTCACACGAGGCTAAAAGCGGCCGCGCCATGTTCTCAAACACTCCCGCACACACACTTGCTCTCTCCTTTCTGTGTGTGTGTGTGTGTGTGTGTGTCATGAAAGAATGTGTTAAACGTATCTCACCTCAGCAGTTTTCGGTCGCCTCGGGCCGTTGTAAAAGTCACCCCACCCCCCCCCCCATCACTCTGAGGAGGATTACCGAGCGCACTTGACTTTGAAGCTGCGACGTTTCCAAAACACTCTCTCGACTTCAAGGCTCCTCCACCGGCTGAGGGCATTTTAATGAGGGATTTTTTTTTTTTTTTTCACTGATATGCGCCGGCGACTCGAGTCATAGATGGTCCGTCCGGACACACCTCGGTTCCCCCCCCCGCCGCCCCTCCCAAAATACCAGAGAGTGGCTTTTATTCACGTGCAGGAATGTGAAAGGCTAGCAAGTTAGCATTTTGTTTTAGTTTGTTTTTCTGTCAAGGCATAAAAACGGCGCGAGTGTGGAAATGCGGAAAAAATAAGCAACAGGAAGTGGTTCAAATTTAGACAATGAAGCTAAAAAGCTAGCTTAGCGCAGCCTCACAACAACAGCAGGGCGTCCAGGTCTAAGCTAGAATAACGTTTTTATCACCGCTGCTCTTCAATCAGCTGACTTGATTGTTACCGTAAAGTTTGCCTCATTGGACAGGTTTCCTAACTCTTGCTAGGCTACATCTGCTAGCTTGAGTCCCATTGGTCTTTTTAAGCATGACAAGAAAGCACTGGAACAGTAAGGACAGTAAGTTGGGTTGCACATCAATACAATAAAACCTGAATTACATCGTCTGGGGTCTTTGTGTTAACAGCGAAAGCAGCAGCAGCAGCAGCAGCGGCGGACGCCGCTGACAGGATGTGGCTTTGACCCTGAGATATTTTTGAAGCGCCTTGTCCCCACAACTGACAACAGGAAGATCACAGACGATTTGGCCGCGAAACGAGGCGAGGCGAAGCAAGGCAGCAGGTCCGGAAGGACGAGCTGCGGCGGTCTGCGCTTGGCACCGGAGCGGCGCACTAATGGCAGAGCAGAAAATAAAGATGTGGATCAGCCCTTTAGAGCCAACCTGGCAGTGAAAATGCCCTCACCGCCAGCCACACGTGTTAGCATTTATGGTACACAACTCTGCTAAGTCAGGTTGTTGCCAGTAAACACGCAGTAAACTTAATTTATGGCCGTAGAAAATATAAAACTGCAAAACAGAAAAGTTTTCACAGCAACATTGACCGAGTTTAAACTTGTCAAACTTTTTATACTTACTGTTATCTTGGTTCCCTACAGAGGGGTGGAGCTTCAACCTCGCGGGGTGGAGCTTAGCTAAAACCAAGCGGCCAGAGCCAATCAGCAGCAGCAGCAGAGAAAGACTTCCTGTTCCTGTCGCAGCGAAAACCGGCTTTAGCTCCGCCTCTTCCGCTGATTCGCCGAAGAAACGGCTCGGACGGGAGCTTCGCAAGACGGATCGGAGAGTTTCAGAGCCACAGCTTGAATTTCATGGGTTCAGTTCCACTTTTCACAAAATCTTTTTGTTTTCCTCTGTTTTCTCTACACAGTCACGGACGACTGACCATTTCTGAAAAAAACTAAAAACTAAAAAAAAGCAACTTTCTCATCGTAAGACTGAAGAAACGTTGCACTTTTCTCACAAATATTGAATCACACAAAGTCACACAGGTGACTGAGACGGATTAAAGTGGGGAGGGAGGGGGTGCGGGGGGACAGAGCTGTCACACACCGTGGCTGGAGGGGGTAGGGGAGGTGGGCGGAGCCTCCCAGCGAGATGAGCCGCTGTGATCAGCTCCCAGTTCTGACAGCTCCCTGACAGGCTGCTGCGAAGAAGCCGGGTTCACAGCCGGGCCACCCAAAGGCGACCACCCCCCCCCACACACACACACACACACACACACACACACACCGCAGGATTCTCACGGAGCTTCGTCCTGCAGTGTTTCACGGCGACGCCGGAGGCGGGGATTCGTTTTCTGGCCGTGCTTCCACTCACAGCAAAGAAAAAAATCTGAATAAATCAAACACGTTCCTCGGTTCCTAGACAAGCAGAGACGCCGCAGAGCCCCCGATGACATCAGTGATTTAAAGGCGGCAACATCTGCAGGCCAGACCTGCCCGGGGACCAGCAGGTGTGCTTAGCTCCGCCCACTCGGTACAAACTGGACCCAAAATCTGATGCACCCAAGACTCGCCTCTCTGCAACACAACAACAACAGCAGCAGCGACAACAACAGCAGCAGCAGCGACAACAGTGGAACACAAAAGCAGCCATGAACTTTAGCCCTCTGTTTGCAGCCTCCTGCGAAAACGGCGGCGTTCTGTGGGACCTCGCACGCGCCTGGAAGGTGACAATACCGAGGGCGGAGCCAACACCTGACTCAGGGGTGTGGTTCTTAACCTGGCAGAGGCATTGTTGCCCTTTTGTGACATCACAGAGGGGCAACCCTGATAACTTATCCCACACTTGCTAAAAAAAAAAAAAAAAAAAAAAGGTTGAAGTCAGGAAAGGGCAGTTCTTTCATGTCAGAGGGCGGAGTCAACACCTGGCTAGGATGTGGGAGTGGCTACTGACCTGATCAGCATCCTTTTGTGACATCACAAAGGGTCAATTCCGATGACTGACTGCGCACTTGCTAAACAAAAAATAAGTCGAGGGTCTTCCGTCAGGAAAGGGCAGAGCTTTGTCTTATCAGAGGGCATCCGTGTCCCTGTGTGACATCACAGAGGGCTTTTTCACGCAACTGAGCGGCTCGCTGGGAAAGTAGCGCGTGCAGCAGATTGACGCACGGCTTGATGACAGAGCAGCGGCCGCCGCCGCTCGCAGTGGCTTCGGTCCTGCACCACGTGACACCCTGAAAATGAGAGGCCCGCGCGTGCCCCCCGATTTGAAGGAAGACGCGAGCGAATGAGCGTCTCTCTCTCTCTCTCTCTCTCCACACACGTGTGACCGTCCCTCTAATCACGACCAGGGACTCAGTCCCGCCCTGACCGCCTCGCGGGCGGGAGGAGTAAAAGTTGGATCAGAGGAGGAGAAGAAAGCCAGAACCATCCCAGAGTCACCAGTGTGTGCGGGGCTCGCTCGTCCTCTCCGAGCTGACGTCAGGACGGGAGACTTTAACAGGCTGTCAGAGGACACACACACACTTATGTGCGTAGCGATGGCTGAGGCGGCGGCGGCGGCGGCGGCGTCCGCGAGGACTGCAGCGGCGGCGCGAGGATGCGGCACACCTGCGCTGTGACGCGGCACCGACCTGCGGATTCTGGACTCGATGCATTTGCGGACCGTCACCAGTGATGAGTTGGCTGATGTTGTGGATTCTAACAGCCGCCGGGATTCAGCAGGTGGGCTGACAGACGCGGAGGACCAAGCGCGCGCGCACACACACACACACACACACACACACACACACACACACACACACGGCGGAGAATTTCTCGTTGTGTTTATAGGATGTAAAAAAACAAAAAAAAAACAAAAATGTTCTGGAGGCGGAAGCATTAAATAAGATTAACTTCGCCGTCAGCATTGACTTCTCTAATTGAACAAAAAAAAAAAAAAAAAAGTGAGAAAAGTTTGTCCTTAAAGGCATTTTGAAGGCAAAATATGATTTACATTTCAGGACTGTATTATAGGCTTACTTTTATAATATTTATTTATTTATGAATTATTCCCTTCTCTATTCAGCCTGCTGTCTGTCTTTGAGATGCGATTTCTTAGCGGGACCATCTGTAGACGTGGCTCACTCGCACATGATGGCGTCAGAGAATTAGTCTTACTCTTTCTTTCTGAGGGGGAAAAAAAAAAAAA
Organism: Thamnaconus septentrionalis; assembly: GCA_009823395.1. Taxonomy (NCBI): domain Eukaryota; kingdom Metazoa; phylum Chordata; class Actinopteri; order Tetraodontiformes; family Monacanthidae; genus Thamnaconus; species Thamnaconus septentrionalis. The sequence continues at coordinate 31,564,662 of CM020502.1, read as the reverse complement.
AAAAAAGTCTCTCTGCTCGGTTTCTTGTTTCGGTGAACTTGGAGCTGGAAGTCCATCAGTCACTCTGACGTCTCTGATAAGGAGCCATGTCGTCCCCTCTCCTCTCCTCTCCTCTCCTCGCCTCGGGGCAAAACTTTCACTGCGCCTGCAGCAGCCACGGTCTGTTCCCATCCTGTACTTTACCGCCGCCTCGTGGACAAACACTTGCATGCTTCCAAAAATCAGCGTCGGAACGGAACGTCAAATACAGCAACATTTTCCGCGTCGCTTTTATTTTATTTTTCTAGTTCAAGACTTTGAAATATAGAATAGAATAGAATAGAATAGAATAGATGTACTTTATTGATCCCAAATTGGGAAACTACACTATTGCAGCACTAAAAACCCAAACAAAAAACAAACTACACAGTAACTACAGTTTGACGCTGGGTGGGGGTCCAGGGTGACAGTTTGGGCTAGTGGCTCCTCGACTGAGGAGGGGGTTCATCCATGGAGGTCAGAGGTCATCTAACGTGACCTCACCAGAGCGACACAGTAACATTAAAAAAAAAAAAGACGCACATCACGGCAAAATTATAAATAATCGTGTTTGACCTTTGACCTCTGCTATCCTCTCCAGGCCTTCTCCCAGAATTCCACTGCCATGCCGCCGGCCACGCCCACCATGGTCACGACCACCTCCACCACTACCACCTCCACCACCACCACCACTACCTCCATCGCCCCGACCACCACAGAGGAGCCGTACAACCGCACGCAGTACTGCAAGTGGCCTTGCGAGTGTCCGGCGGCGCCGCCCAGCTGCCCGCCGGGCGTCAGCCAGCTGATGGACGGCTGCGACTGCTGCAGGACCTGCGCCCGGCAGGTGGGCGAGGTGTGCAACGAGGCCGACACGTGCGACTACCACAAGGGACTGTACTGCGACTACAGCTCGGACAAGCCTAGGTACGAAAAAGGAGTGTGTGCATGTAAGTAAGTGTCCCGCAACCCACAGAAAAGAAACAAGAAAAAACCCAGAACTGACGGAAACTCACATTCATTGTCACTGATACCGAGTGCTTAATAACACCATTGCACATTATATTATTATTTGATTTTTTTTTTCTACAAATGTTCCGTTATTGCATGTTTTTTCTAGAACATCCGTGACTGTCACAAGTTTCACTGCAGTATCAACACAAATTTAACAGAATTGTCATACACATGCACATACAACCAGTATCAGCGTCATGGTATCGGCAGGAATTTTACCAGAACGAGTAGAGATCTCAACCCTGGTATTGGCACCGATACCCGATACTGCTATTGGTATCGGTGCATCCCTAGTTTACAGTGTGAAGGGTTTGTAGCTGATGCTAATTTTCAACTCTCAACAAGCTGGGCTTTTCCACAGCGTTGCAGTACAATATAAAATATACATCTGTGATAAAGACCGTGTCACACAATGCAATAATCCAATACATGATCCAGTATTGTATCAGAATGATTCACTCACTCATTCTCCCACACAATAAACAATTAAGTCAGTGTTTCTCAACTGGTGGAGTCTCAGGACGCACAATTTTTTTTTTCCTTCTCAAGAAGTCGCAGCCAAAATTAATTCCATCGCACTCAAATTTATTTTACAAATAATCTAGCCACCTTTTTTTTTTATCATGTCTAGTCAATAAATTATAGAAATTACAGAACTGAATTGTGTGTCCTCCAAAATGAATGCCCAATATTTTCTATGTAAATGTATATATTAAAAAAAAAAAAAAAAGAAACTGCCCACTTAACCAAAACAGCTCCGCGTCCCACTTTTGGGTCACAACCCAGCAGTTGAGAAACCCTGGATATAAACATACACAACATGCAATTTGATCATCCGATGTTGCGTTCAAATCCATCAGTGTCAACACCACATGCTGCATTTTTAGTCAGGCGAGCCGTGCTGACAGACCGTTGATCCGCTGCTCTGCGACTCTGCCCAGACATGGTGGGGACGGGCTGCGAGCACGACGGCGTCATCTACCGCAGCGGCCAGAGCTTCCAGCCCAGCTGCAAGTACCAGTGCGTGTGCGTCAACGGCGCCATCGGCTGCGTGTCGCTGTGCAGCGAGTCGCAGCCGCCGCGAGTCTGGTGCCAGAACCCGCGGCGGGTCAAGGTGCGGGGCCAGTGCTGTGAGCAGTGGATATGCGACGAGGCCAAGAGGGGGCGCAAGACGCTGCCGCGGCACGCCGAGGAGGGCGGGACGGCGTGGTCGGGAGGAGGCGGTGGGAACCTCACTTCCTGTTGTTTTTTTTGTTTGTTTGTTTGTTTGTTTGTTTCTCTCTACCTTCAGAAGGACAACAAAGCTCATTCAATCAGAAGAAGAAGAATCACAAGCTAAAGTTCAAACCAGCCACTTTAAATGTGTTTTCAAGTTTTTGGACCTTTAAGGCTCCCTGAACAAACACAGAATTATCATTTATTCATTAAAATGCTTTTTTCGGTTGTTTTTAAAAGAGAAATTCACCTCAAATTGTTGTGATCTGGTCACCTTGGGAGGCTGCTGGATGGCTCAGATTCAAAGCCTGAATGGCTGCACATCCATTTTGAAAAGCTCCAGTCTGAATTCTGCTCAATCACACAAAAATCTGACCGGACCAATCAGCATCCATCGAGGAGAATGAAGTGTCAAGGTGACTAACTGTCTCTCTCCCGCCTGCAGGTTTCCCAGCTGCCCCGGCTGAGATGCGCAGCTGGCACAAGAACTGCGTCAGCCAGACCACCTCCTGGAGCCCCTGCTCCAAGACCTGCGGTCGCGGCCTGTCGCTGCGCGTCTCCAACGCCAACGACCGCTGCGAAATGGTCAAGGAGTCGCGCCTGTGCAACCTGAGGCCCTGCGAGGTGGACATCACCCAGCACATCAAGGTGGGTCCCAATAGTGGTGGTAGTAGTAGTAGTAGTAGTAGTAGTAGTAGCAGGAAAAAAAAGGTTGGTTGTCACAGTTGTCACTCTTGGGTGAAACTCCACCATTGTTACAATAATATTGTATTATTATTATTATTATTATTATTATTATTATTATTATTATTATTATCATTATTACTGTTATTATTATGCTTGGCTTTAAATTCAGCCGCCTTCATTCCTCGCCCTAAACTAAAAAATGATGGCATCAACAACTTGGAGGAATAATTTTGTTTTTCTTGTTCAAACCCAAATGTTTGACCAACAAATTGAACAGAAACAGATGACAGATCCATGACCACACCGCCAGCCAGCAGCCCTCCAACTTTTACAGCGTGCAACTCATTTGCAGTCACGACAACAGCGAGCTTGTTTCGCAACAAGCAAACATCCAAAGCAACAGTTCAGTAGTTGACATCGTAAATAAAGTTAGATTTGAGTGTGTTGCAGAGAGGTGAAGAGTCCAGACTGCAGCCATACCAATGAATGACCAGCAGGCGATCAGGATTAAATTGACAGGGTTGATTTCTGGAGCCCCGCCCACACAGGAAGCTGCAGAGCTTGTAGGTACCAGGTGCAGGTACAAAATCTGTCTGTCCTTCAGTAGTGCTTCGTCTGAATCAATCCACACCTCAAAAAACTAATGTAAGAGCCCTTTCAACCAATGTGAGTGTTTGTCCACCAGGTGGCACTCCTACGTAGTTGGTTAGAGGTTACCTGACGGGAGAGACTCACAGTTTCTGACCGCCTTGCGACTCTGCATGTTGCGCCTGCCTTATCGAGTTATACCGAACGAGCTGTTTTGTGTACATTGGGCCACGGTGAGCTGCAATAAACGACTTTCGTAACGCATGCAAGTCTCGACACCTTTTTTGTGGCTACGAACAACGTGGACTCCATCAAGTGCGTCAAGCAGGTGCTCGTCAAGCAATTCTCTCAGGGGCTTCACGCAGTAGGCTTAGCCTCTACAGCTAATTTATGGTTATAAAAACAATCTTAATATGCAGAAATACAGTATAAAGAGCCTGTATTGCATCGCAGATAGATAGAACCCCTGTAGCCACAATAAATGCCTTTCTTTGGATAAACAAACCAGGGGCGAAGGAGTCTCCTTCTACTGCAGCTGCAGTCGCGACACACATAAAAAACATCAATAATGATCTCAAAAACTTGCACTATTATATTGGAAAATAGCATTTTACTCACCAAACACTGGGTCCAGTAAACTGCGCATTGTTGCCGATTCGTATGAGAGACCAACGAGACGATAACGAAACAAACTATCGAACTGTTTCGTTATTAAACAATTGAACATGTTGGCGCAGCTACTGCACCAATGCGCCACGATAATTAAATTTTAATTTGCAGATAATCCGGCAACTAAAGCTTGATATTCTTCTTCAGACGTCGTGGGTTCGCCGTAGTGGCAACGGGTTCGCCGAGTTGAGTTCAGTCCACAAGGTTCTCAGGCTCTTATCCAATCAAAGGACACGTACTTGTGACGTTCACGTTCAGCGTCAGGCCTTCGAGTCCAAAAGCCTGAGGCAGACTTCTCGGCACCTGGCAACACAAGCTAGCTGAAACATGATTGGATAAAAAAAAAAATAAATAAAAAAAAATTCTACCGTAGTATTTGACAATGGGAGCAACGCATTCAAGTGGATATTATACAACGTGAAAAGAACAGACTACGGAGAGTAACGTTATTAACATATTTACGGGAAAATGTTCGTTCAACCGTGATGTAGTTTGTCCTAATATGTGACGTCGTCGGCAGTCGTCGGACCGCCGGACAGATCGCGTCGCCTTACAGACACAACTTAGCTAATGGCAGTTTGCCACGTCATTGAAATCGCTGGAAATCGCGGACCCCGGACAGATTTTGTACCTACACCGGCACGTGTGAATGCCCCAGAGGTTGAGAGCGGAATAGCAGAATGTTTATAAAAAGCAACAGTGACCACTAGAGGTGAACAGGAAGTAGCAGCGAGTGACGACCAACCAACTTGTTTTTCCCTCCAGTGATTCAACCTGCTAGTCCACAATGTTTTTATTTGTTTTTTTTTCCATTTAATTTTTCTGAAACCTGCCCTCTACCCCCGCCCCCGCCTCCCCGCCCGCCAGCCAGGGAAGAAGTGCCTGAACGTCTACCGAGAGGAGCGTGCCGCCAACTTCACCATCTCAGGCTGCACCAGCACCAGGCCCTACCGGCCCAAGTACTGTGGCGTGTGCACGGACGAGCGCTGCTGCATCCCCTACAAGTCCAAGACGGTGGAGGTGGAGTTCCGCTGCCCCAACGGCGCCGCCTTCAGCTGGAAGATGCTGTGGATCCAGGCCTGCTTCTGCAACCTCAGCTGCAGGAACCCCAACGACATCTTCACCGACCTGGAGAGTTACTACGGATACTCGGAGATCATAAACTGAACCAGTCAGTCAGCCGGTCGGTCAGTCGGCTGCTGGAAAGGCTCATTTTGTCGTTGGTGTTTTTTTTTTCCCCCTACTGAAAAAACATGCAAGAGGAAGGGGAGAGAAAGTCTCCAGAGTGGATTATTATAACTACATATGCAGAAAAAAGAGAGACGGACAAGCTTCTTGGCAAACAAATACTCAAAAGCTCCATTTATTTATGTGGCGCTCGGCATTCGTAATTATGCTCAAAGTGTTCTTGAAAAACCAGCTAAGAAAATGAGCTCAGTTGTTCAGTTTAGATTGTACATATTGATCCGATATTGTCTGTGATATCTGTTAATAAAGAAGGCAGAAACTGAGGTTTTCACATTCTTGATTAAAAACAAAAAAAAAAAGAGTAGCGACAACATCAGGGAAGGTCAGTTACACATTTTTTATTGTCATTTTTCTTAATAAATACAAACTGTTAGATCATTACAATGCTTCTACAGCATTAGATGTTTGTAAATTGCATCTTTACAAAGCCTTGTGTTTGTGTGTGTGTGTGTGTGTTTCTGTTCTACAAAGAGTTGTTTTGCTGTAGTGCAAGAGAGAAAGAAAACAAAAACAAAACGATGGGATTAGAGGGTGTGAGGGGAAGTCTATGGCTGTCACAACCCCTCCCCTTCCTATATAAAAAAAAACTAAATCCCAAACCCAGGTGAGTGCAACAACCCGACGGCTGGTCTTTGTTTCTCTGAGCTTGACTTGCATAGAAATCGTATTGAAAACACGAGGAAGAGGGAAAAAAGGGGTTTCCTTTCAGTCTTGATCTCTTATTATTGAAGCGCAGAAAAAGCGTTAGACATAGTTTTTTTTTTTTTTTTTCATATGTTTTTAATAAGTTGTGTGTTTTTGATTCCCAGAAGCAGGACAGTAGGCTGGAATGTGACGCTTGAAATCCCTAAACAGAATCAGGAGCTCCAACAGGAACTGAACTGGACCATTTCCAATGACGGAATGTCAGAGAAGAACCTTTCCCTCAGACCGCCTCCTCCTCCTCCTCCTCCTCCTCCTCCTCCTCCCTCCCCTCATATTTTATCTTGTTTTAAAGAAATCTGCGAGGCCTTGATTCCCAGTCCTCTTAAATTTTCCTCCAATAGACAAAAAACAAACAAACAACACAAACGACAGTTTGGAGAAGAAAAGAAAAAGATAATAATAATAATAGCAAAAATCATAGTAATCATACAATCAGACAATTGACATTGAACATTCATTAACAGTCAGATAAGGAAGAGAAGCTGTACCAGTGGTGATGAAGACGAGATGAGGAACGCAGAAACAATAAACAAAAATTAAGACTTGTTTGTTTGTTTTTAAAGAGATTATGAGAGATACATGCGTTACACGTACAGCTTCCTCTGACATTCTCTGCTCTGGTGCCCCTCCCCCTCCCCTCCTGGCCACACCCACCCACCCTGAGGTGGAGGGGGGCGAGGGGGCGGGGGGGGTGTCGGGGCTGGATTGTTGCAGGGTTGCGTTAGGTGTGTGTGCGTGTCTGTGTGTGTGTGTGTGTGTGCGTTTGTGTGTGTGTGTGTGTGTGCGTGTGCGTGAGCTCGCTTAGCACGAGACCTCGGCCGGCTTCTGCTGGGTCTCGGCCGTGTGGCTGCGGCTGCGGCGGCCCTCGTTGGTTTGCGCGCGCGAGCGGTTGCCCTCGACGGAGGCGACGCTGGAGCTGGAGGCGGTGCGGGAGCGAACCAGGCGGGTCATACTGGCAGCGGGCACTGAGGAGGAGGAGGAGGAAGAGGAGGAGGAAGATTGAGTCAAATCAGGAAGCACGCATGCAGGTCATTTTATAATGGTTGCGTAACACCCTGTGGTGGGACTCATTGTGTTTTTAATTGAAATCTGCTCCTCTTTTTTTGCACAGACTGCAGAACCCTCAGCGTCCATTGCTGGCGAAGGGGGCGCTATTCAGCAGCTTCAGGTTGAATAAGAAGTAATTGAGCTCAAAACTGATGGAAATATTGGAAGCTTTAAGACGTTTTCAGAGTGGCGTCTGCTGCCACCCAGTGGTCTTATAGAGAATTATTCCAATTGTAACAATTTAGAGAGTTACCGAATATGATGTATGTGTGAGAGTGACAGATATTACGATCATTTTTAAGACAACGTTCATACATGGAGCTTCTGCACGAACCAGGCTACTGTGACTTAATCATTAACCAGCACGCTGAGGCCAGGAGGCAGGTGCAAGTACTTGACCTCGCCACTGGGTGGCAGGCAAACAAAGAAGTTTCATTGTTTAAAAAACAAAACAAAAAAAACACTCACTGTATCCCATGCCCTGGATGAAGTACTTGAAAGCTTCTATCAGTTTTCCAGGCTGCAGAGAGAAGAAGAAGAAGAAGAGGAAGTTGTGGTGATTGATTACATAACAGCGTCTCAGTCTGCAGGAGTTGCAGAGCTGCAGGTGCTGCACAGGGCCAAGGATTAGTCCGCTTCATGTCTGCTAATGCTCTTAGCCGCAAAAAAAACGTCTAATGCCAAATCCGAGCCTCCGGCTCATTGGTCGAGACGGCCCCGTGCAGACGCCCTCCAACCCTCCGCTGGTACCCACCTGGTCCACCTGTGGCATCCCGCCGCAGTCCGCCATCTGCAGAGAGGAAGGCCAGAAGGTGGTTAGCATTTAGCACTTAGCATTCAGAAGAGGCTAAATCATTAACCGCACACATCGAAACGTCGTGTTCCCTCGCTAAAAACAACAAAACAAATAAACCCTTAAGCCCCAAATTAACGACGGCCGCTTTTAGCTCCCGTTAAAAGGTCGGCGCAAGTGGGTCAGCGACGACCAACTGAGACGTAAACACACACGCACACATGCACGCGCGCACACGTCTAGTCCACTCTCTGGGTTAATATGTCACCAGGTGGCTGCTGAGCCAGTGGAAAACTTAGCATCCACTGTGTTTCCACTGAGGCGATTGTCATCAGAATAAAGGAGACGTGACAGGAGGAGGTGGAACGAACAAAAAACAAAAAAACCAGGGGCCTCACCTTGAGCAGGGTGGTCTTGGTTGGGTCCAGCTTGGTGTTACAGTCCACCTGAAGATCAAGCAAATAAACAAGTCAGCAAAGTCACTTTTGAATCAGGTTGGTAATCTGAAAGGAGGGGAAAGATTTAGAACTGTTTTTTTTTTTTTTTTTTGATGGGGGCATAGGGCGCCACCACCTGCCAGGACATCAATCTAGCCAGGGTTTATTGTTGGTCTAATCCGAGGTAAGGCGTCAAATTAAGGCTGGGCGATTTTGATTTTGATTTTTTTTTCTCTGAAAACTCGATTTTCGATTTCGTTGTTTTTGCGGGGGGGCGGAAATCTCGTTAAATATGCTACAAAAACGGGACAAGTGCGACTTCGGAAAAATAATTTACCAGGTAGTGGTGAGGGCAGCAAACAGAATCACTGCCTGGTTTTAACACCTGCTGTGGCTAGCTAGTGCAGATGCCAGTATACATTGGTAGCCAGTTAACAGCTTCTCGAGGGGGGAGGAGTACTACGGTACCCTAGAGGCACCAACCCGGAAGCATGAAAGAGGAAATTCGATTTTCCGATTTTCCTGTATTTAACAATGTTACGACTAAAAAAAATCTGATTTAGATTCAAAATCGATTAATCGCACAGCCCTACGTCATATTGTTTTGTTTTTGTGTTGTTGCAATTTTCATCTTTGCCACTCGGGGGCGGCGAGGTGCCATGACTCACACCTCCGGTTAGCTAAACCTGTCACTCACCACAGCGTCCACCGCCGGCGAGTTGTCTCCCACCACCAGCAGGCTGGTGCACCTGGAACAGTGGAAGGGAAAAAAAACCATCAGCCACGTCGTCGCAAGAACAGTGAAATTCGTTTTGGCCGCCGTCCGACTCGCCAACTCACTTGAGGGTCCTGACGTTGCTCCCCGGCACCGGCCTCTCGATTTCCAGATCATTCCGGCTGGTAAAAAAAAAAAGACAAAAAGAGGCTTTTCTTTAGCGACTGTGACAAAAAAGCATGTGGTGAATGCTGGAGGAGGGAAATGAGGTGGGGAGTGGGCGGAGCCTCGCAGCGACTCACTGCTCGTAGCTCTTGATGAAGAGCTGCAGGTTGAACTGGTTCATGGTGTTGAGGATGTGGTGGCGGTACGTCCCCACCATGTCCTGGTTGTGGTGGATCTCCTCCTGTCAGGTCGCCGCACAAAAACAAAGAACAAAAAAAACAGAGGCTGTCAGTGAATTAAGCGCCCCCTACTGGAGAGGAAATATATAAAGGAGATGCAGCCGGTACCTTTCCAAAGAGGTGGGTGATGATGACTTCGGACAGGTCGTGGGTCAAGCCGCTGAGCTAAGAGGAGAATAAAAAGTCTCAGCAACGCTCTCTTTGACTTTTCGGTTGCATTTTTCTATTTTTTATTTTAAATTTTCTTCCGTGGGGGAAAAAAAGAAAAGGCAAAAACAAACAAAAGCGAGAACATTTAGCTGTGGTTTAACCTTGTGTGCAGCCCAGTTTATCCATCCCTCAGCGCAGGGGTTGATGTTGATGAGCAGCAGCCCCTCCACCATGTTGGGGTAGTCCAGCTGAAACACACACACACACACACACACACAGCATCGCATGATCCTCTCCTCATCATCATCACACACTTTACAAATCAACCAGGAGTGTGGTGTGCAGGAAGTGGGCGGTAAAATTTCCCTTTTCTTTCCTGAGGTATTTGCACCTATTCTAGGTCTGCAGGCAGCGCCACCTGCTGGAGAGCAGTCTTGAAAAGTGACAAAAGTTTGCCGCGTTCTGACTTTTGTGGCATTTAAGCGGCTCGGAGTATTTCAAATTGCAATTTCTGAAAAATAAAATGACTTATTGTTGGGAGACAAGCTGCGTGTTGTGCAGCTGAATGTCCATTTTTGCGTGAGATTTTCATATGCCATATTTATTTACCATGACGTCACCGTCTCTCAGCAGCAGCTCCTGGTGCAGACTCATCCAGTCAAATTAAACCGAGAACGCTGATTTAGCTGCAGGGAGTTAATAGCCGTGACCTCCGGCTGATGTGGAACATTCCTGAGGCTTTTATTTTGTTTTTTTTAGAAAAGGGGCTCAGCAGGGTCGAAGCAATAAGCGCCATTATGTGGCCAAAATGGGCAAAAAAAACAAAAAATGCTAATCCTGAAATGATTAAAACTCCGAATTACGAAGGTCCGATACAGAAGGGAGCAGGAACGGAGGGGGGGGTTGGGGGGCGGAGAACTCACAGCAAATCTGGTCAGGACGTAGGCGCCGGCCCCGATACCGATTCCAATGAAGCTCTTCAAGCTGCAGGCAAACATGCAGGGAGACTGTTAGCGGCTTGGTGCTAGCAAAAAAAAAAAAGGAAAAAGAAAAAAAAACAAACAGTGGAGTGAAAGCGAACGTCGGCTCACCTAAAATGCTTGAGCACCAGTGGCAGGGTCTCAGACAGTTGGTCCATGGACGGGTACTCGAACCTGCGGAACCAAAAGACATTTCGAAAAAAAAAATGAAAAAACCGCTGATCGGCTGATTTAATGAGCGACGGCGTCGCCAGCAGAGTCCCGCCGTCAGGTCGGAGATTAGAGAAGATAAAGCGGCCGTCAAATTAGGTCGTCTCCAGTACATCCGCAGTGATCTGGGCTGCGGGGTCAAAGTTCATAGACTGCTCCATATACACAAGGTGTAGGTGTGTGTGTGTGTGTGTCTGGCTCACCCGGTGGAGAAGGTGTTGGCTCCCTCGTGCTGCCCCGGGGCGTCGATGTGACACACGGCAAAGTGGCGCATGATCTCGGACATGTCCTCGTGCTCGAAGAGCGTGTCCCAGCACGTCTTGTCTGGAAAACAGAGCCACGACGTCACTTCCTGTCAACCTGAGACCAGGTTTCTGCTGCTGTCTTTTGATTTTTTTTTTTTACGCCTGTAAGGTCCCATATTAATACTTCCTGACAATAAATCCTCAATGAAAAGTCCATCGTCCACCTCTTCTTAAAAAAAAAAAAAACCCTTTGTGATGTCACAATTTATCTATTGATCCCTAAGAGTTAGGAAGCCACTCCACCCTCTGAGACCACCTTGTATTTGATCTCCTGTAAATATGTGAAAGGTCCAATGAAGTTTTAGCAGGAGGCTGTAAACAGAGGGCTAAATATGCAGCTTTTTCCCCCCTTTTTTTAATTCTGTGTCGTGTTAGGCTGCTCCGGGATTTGAAACAAACAAACAAACAAAATGGAACAAAATCTGATAATTGGTCTAATACAGCGGCTTTAAATGTGAGAGGGAATTAGCAAACAGGAAGTTGGCGTGAGGGGATCCAGATTAGCAAAGCCTGAAGAACAACAACAACAACAGCAGCAGCAGACGGACGGGGCGGAGGGCGGGGCTTACGGTTCAGTCCGATGTCGTGCATGGTGAGGATGACGGGCCTCTCGGCCTTCGGGACCCCCTTCATGGTGCAGCGGATGCGTCCAAACGGAGTCTCCACATCGTGCTCCTGCAGGGGGAGCCACCGAGGCGGAAGGAGGGTTAAAATCAACAAGTCAACATTTCATGCGCCGCGCGCACACACACACACACACACACACACACACACACACACACACACACACACACACACACACACACAGAACCCTGTTACTGCTGCAAAGCTATGTGAAGCTATTTAAATTTAAGAAATGGGCCAAAGCTGCACTTCCACATCTCGCCTCCGTCTCAACGTAACTCAACATATTCTACTCACGCTGACTTCCAACTCGTCCACCATCATCTCCACCTCTGAGTCGTCCAGAACCATGTTTGCGTGAGTGCAGTGCGACTCTGCTGCTGCTGCTGCTGCTGCTGCTGCTGCTGCTGCGGGTGAGAAAAGCTCTCGTCGTCGGAGTGCTGCTCCGGCTCCCGTCAGCTCCTGTTTTTATACCCCCGCCTGCCGCTCAGCCCAGTAAGCCCCACCCGCCCCCCGCACTGGGCCGGTCAAAACAAGCTGGCTGGAGATGTTGATGTTCTATCCCTAAATTGGATCAGCCGGCGGTCAGATGGAGCGCCGCGACACCAGGTGGAGTACGTGAAAGACTCAGGGTGGGGATGGGCGGGGCCACAGCAGCTACTATGCAGCAATGCATTCATATGTATATATTTTTTAACACTTGGTTGTGTATTTCAGACAGAATCACCAATGAAAACCTTGCTGCACAGGCTGAAGCAGCAGCAGCAGCAGCAGCAGCACTGCTGGCTGACAACACAACACAACACAACACAACTTGATGCTGGCTTTAATGTTGTTGACTGCACGGGCCGACTAAAATCAAGTGGAGTGGACTGGACTGGACTGGATATCCAGTGTGACGCTGTGACCCGTTTAGCCGCCACAGCGGCAGCGGCGGCGGCGGCGTAAACACCCGAAGGATTCACCTCGCGGCGCTTAAGCACATAAGCTACGCAGGAGGCCAGATAAAGCTGCCTGGCACACCACGCTGGGTGTAAACAAGCAGGACGTGACGTTGGAGCACGTACAGCCACCATCATCATCATCATCATCATCATCATCATCATCGTCAACATCATCGTCATTAGACTGCTGCTGGCTGACAGGCTCTCTGCAGTGTCCAGACTTGTGACAACGTGACAAATCATGTTGTTTAATGAGAAGTTTAAAGGCCCAGTGTGCAACGTTTAAAGGTATTACACAGGTCGGAATACACACACACACACACACACACACACACACACACACACACACACACACACTTTTAAAAAGGTGGATAAAGCCACTAAAAATAAGCAAAATTCAAATTATTCAACAATTCTAACACATTTGTGTATCTACAGACAGAGTCGTTTACTAATTAGAAATAAAATGCATTGCTGGTTTGCAGATGAATTTTCCTGCAGCTAGGACTGACGCAACTGCAGGGCTGCTGACGATTTGTCTGCAATGCGCTTTCACACCACTGGATGTCGCTCTTGCGTCCTTCAAAATTGATGATCGGAGCGCCTGGCAAACTGTGTGTGTGTGTGTGTGTGTGTGTGTGTGTGTGTGTGTGTGTGTGTGTGTGTGTGCGTGCGTGTGTGTGTGTGTGTGTGTGAGTGTTTGTTCACTTCCAGTGGCTGACTAGATTCTTGGAGGCTAAACTGGATTCCAGGTCTGATTAGAAAAATAAATAAAGAAAAGAAAAATCATATCAGTTGGAACGAGCGATAACTCGTGGTGTAATGCACTGCCTCCACCAATAGATGGCAGCAGGCGAGCAAACCGCAGTCGATGGTCACTCATCAACACAAACACTCTCACATAATCAGGCTATTACAGAACCAAGACGAGAGACCCACCTTGGCGACGAGGTGCTGGACGGCCTCCCTCAGGCCCTGGGGGGAAAAAGCGAGAAAAAGAAAACAATGGAGCGATGAAAATATGATTATAGACGCAATTACGTTAAATGCGCAGGGTTTAAATCTTGTTATCTGCAGCACAAGTTTGTTCTTGGAGATGAATGACAAGAAGGAGGAGGAGAGTCGGATTAAAGGGACAATTCGGCCAAAACTGGCAGTCCAGCCAGTTAGGCGCTGCGGATGGTTTCTGATCCAGGTGACAGCGCCAGAGTTTCACAGATGGACGGGTGCTGTCTATGGAGTGTATGATGGATGTGATCCGAATCAACCAGATGAAATCGACTTTTTTTCAGCCTCCCAAATGTCAATAAGGGGCTGCAGTAGTGGCAGATGTGGCAGCGCTGACCCCTCCCTTCCCCCTTCCGGGAAGTTGCACTTTTGACTTTTCCAGTTGCAAAAGTTCAGCTGTTGTCATTTTGTGTTTTTCAGCCTCCTCCAGACACTGGGATCACACAGCACTCGCAGAATTGAGACGTTTTGTGGGTTTTGTTTCCTTTGTGTGGACGATTATTCATGCCCGTGGGCATCTGCCGGCTGGAATTCTTTCCCTCTGCGAGACTCTGGAACGGCTGCACGGACCCAGAAATGTCAGAGGAGGCTCCATTAAGACAGCGGCGGCTGTTTGAACGGAGCCTCTAAGTTGTAAAGCTGGAGGAGGTGAGACCAGGTCAGGTCTGACTCCGAAGCACTTTGTGTACATTGTTTCATTGTTGAATCCAATCAAAACAAATTTTTCAATAGAAGAAATATTTCCGACTGAGTGTTGCATCATCAGAATCGTGATTTGCACGACTGCACAGTGCCACCGAGTCGGTCGTTGCACACTCGTACCGTCAGCTCAGGAGGGACCAGCAGGGGTTTGGACTCAACCTGGACGTCAGCCATGTCAAACAGCGTCACCTGGTGGGGGGGGGAACAAAAGAGAAGCACGATCAGAAAAGCGTATTCAGATCAGATCCGTCCTGTTGTGTTTCTCTGATCTTGCAGCGGTGCAGATCCGGCTTTGCAAAGTGTTTGGTGAGGCTTCCTGGTTTCTCCAGGTTTTGACGCCTGTTCTCTTCTTCTCCTGTCAAACTTCACCTCCGGCTCTTCCACAAACACTCGACGAGCCAGGGAAGCACGGCCCGCTGGTTCCGGGACCAATGTTGACTCTCACGCCTCTCTCGGCTTACTGTGCTCCGCAGTATCAGCCGAGCAAACCTCTGACCGCCAGGCCAGCGATAAGGAGGTGAAAGACACCGAGTCTGATCTGAGCCACTATCGATAGCGTCGATTTGCATTGATGCAAAATGAAGCAATGCAATGCTCTTAGAAAGCTCTTGCTTATGACCCTGATATTTCACAACACCATACGATTGGCTAGGCTGCAATAAACCAGGATGCAATCTGATTCTAAAGTGGCAAGCGTGGTGAGATATTGCGCAATATGACGCCAAATCACACCGGTCCATTAAGTTCTGCGGGCCTGTTGCGGGCTGCTGTGCGGAGACACGCCGCCATTGGCCAAACTTTCCCTCCACAGCTTTGATGGAGCCGACGATATTAACTTTGCCGACGCCTGCTGCCATCGAACGGTTTTGAATATTTTGGAGGCCTTGCTGGGAATAAGGCGATTTGAGAAAAGAAAAGGAGTTCAATTTTAATGACGGACTTGCGACATACTTTGATTGTGTGTAATAAAGCGGCAGTGTTTCGAGGCTGGGCTGTGTTGAAGGTGCGGCCGCTCTGCCGGGCGGAACCAACCGACAGACGGTTTGTAAAGTTGGACGGCCGCGCTTTTCACAAAGACACAAGACGGATTGAAAGAGTCCTGAACTTCCATGATCTCACACACACACACACACACACGCTATCACGGAACCATGCAGAGACTTGTGCTGGCAGGCAGAGTCACGCACAATAGACACATTAGGACACATAAGCCCAAGACAAACGGGCCGTGGAGATAAAATTGACGACCCGTCCGACCCCGGCAGTCGCAGTCACACAGCGGCGGCAGAACACTGACTTCCTGTTTGGCGGGACGAGACTGTGGGGAGGGTTGTGGCCGCGGCGGAAGACAGCAGAAAGACAGAAGAATGAAGACAGAGGGGAAAGTTTGAGAGTGTGACGAGGAGACAGGCGTCGGCTTGTGCTGCCGATCAGGGGGGGGGGGCAGCGCGGCGACTGTGCATGCTAATCAAATTATCCTGTCAAGAAGGCTCTTTGTCCGCCGGCCACGCAGCTCCCGGGGGTCAGTGAGCACAAACACGCACAGGAAGAAATGGACACCCGGACTTCTTGTCCGTGTGCCCGACTGCTGCCGCTGCTGCTGCTGCTGCCGCTGCTGCTGCTGCTGCTGCTGCTGCTGCTGCTGCTGCTGCTGCCGCTGCTGCTGCCGCTGCTGCTGCTGCTGCTGCTGCTGCTGCTGCTGCTGCTGCTGCTGCGTCATCCCTCCCCATTTGGTTCCACCATGTTTACTCTTCC
This sequence comes from Thamnaconus septentrionalis, assembly GCA_009823395.1. Taxonomy (NCBI): domain Eukaryota; kingdom Metazoa; phylum Chordata; class Actinopteri; order Tetraodontiformes; family Monacanthidae; genus Thamnaconus; species Thamnaconus septentrionalis. Next base: position 31,548,444 of record CM020502.1, on the reverse strand, counting down.
CAGGTTCTATTCATCTTCATTCTTTTGTTTTTCTGTGTGTGTGTGTGTGAGTGTGTGAGTGTGTGTTCCCTGTTTAAAGAAGGCAGCGGCAGACTAATCAAAGTCTCTCTCTCTCGAGAGAGAGAGAGAGAGAGAGAGAGAGAGAGAGAGAGAGAGAGAATGACTGTTAGCAGAATAGGCGGTGGTTGTTGACCACACACACACACACACACACACACACACACACACACACACACACACACACACACACACACACACACACACACACACACACACACACACACACACACACACACACACACACACACACACACACACTGTTAGAATCTGGAGCAGGCCGGATCATGGAGAAGCCCAACAGAAAGCAGAGGAGTATCACACAGCAGAGTTGTTTCCCTGCTTTGGCCTTGGAACAAAAAAAAAAAAAAACAGGCCCCAGGAGTTTTTGTTATGGCAAAAAGAGCAAATCCAACTGGTGGGGTTGCAATTTTAAACAGCTAGAGTTTTGAAAGAGGGGAAACCCTCTGATTGGCAGCGGCGGCAGCGAAGCCGCCCAGCCGGTTCCTCCTGTGCACCGGGACACCTTGACAAGCTGCCAGCAGGCTGGCAGAGCGCGAGGAGGCGTCAGGCTCCCACAAATAGGTCACCTGCTGCTGCTGCTGCTGCTGCTGCTGCTGCTGCTGCTGCTGCTGCCAGCGGTGCTCCTCCAACTGCTGGGGGTTAATGTTTCACCTGACCCCGGGTTGGGAGGAGGAGGAGGATGAAGAGTAGGAGGAGGAGGAGGAGGAGCGCGATGCTCACGTAACTGATCGGGTCATTTTCTTTTTTTGCACTCCTAGAAAGTAAAAAAGTAAGTAAAAAAAAATCAACGCTAAGGGAAGTGAAACTTTCCCTCTGCTGGCTCCGCGTCCAGCGGCTCGCTGACAAACTGCCACAGTTTGTTTTTCAAAACCGAGTCGCGCCAGTTCCAGCGCGCACTATATTTCCTGACTTTTTTTTTTTTTTCCGTTTAAGAATTTCAAAGGGGAGGAGAGGGAGGAGGGGGGGGGGTTCAACTGTAAAGTGTTTGAACCGGGGGGAGCGGCCTGGGCTTGGCAGAAGTGAAACACACAGAGTTATGCAAGCGAGGACAGGAAGCAGGCGGATGATCCCAAATATGCAGTTGGAGAATCAGCTCCACAACTGAAAGAACTGAAAGTTAGCGCCTCTCGCGTGCAGGCTGGCGGGAATAAAAATATCAGTTATAATCGTGGTAACAATAATAATGGAAAGGGAATAAAAAAAATAACCCCTGGAGCTGGGAGTCACGGCTCAAACACTCTGCCGCCGGCCTGCTGTTGGTCTGGAGGGATTTCTTTGTTTGTGCCCCAACACGCTTTAGTGTCCAGTGTTTCCACATGACGGCAAGATAATGTGGTTTAATCTTTTCTGGGTTGGGGGGGGGGGGGGCAACAAGTACAACAGCAACAACAACAACAACAACAACAAAAACAGTGACGTCAGCAGTAAATCCGGGGATGTGATACTATTTAAAATGAGTGCAGAGAAAAAACATCCAAGTTAGAGCTCAAAACTCTCGTTTGCGTGTTAGCGGATAGAGAGAGCAGCTGAGGGCGAGAGAGAGAGAGAGAGAGAGAGAGAGAGAGAGAACATATGTAGTGATTAGACAGCAGGTTTCAATTTTAGGGGGAAACCAGAACCAAGGCGGTTCAATCCTTCCCCGGGCCGGCCGCTATAGTTTTTAAATCCAGCCGGCTGCCGCAGAGTCGAGTCCATCTGCAGAAACAATGATTGCTTCCCTAATCTTTGGGAACTCGCTTAATCTGTCAAATCCCTGCTTCTGAAATATCAGCAGCAGCAGCAGCAGCACTAAGCTGACGCAGACCTACATTTTCAGATTGTAAAAGATATCAGAATATAGGGTGCCGTCCATCCATCCATCCATCCATCCATCCATCCATCCATCCATCCATCCATCCAGTGGGCCGGGGCTGTGATTGCACAACTCCAGCCCACATTTGTGAGACGTGTCCTGCTGTAACATCCAGTTTATTATAATCCGGCGGCCCATGGGGAGGAGGGGAGGATGGAGGGGGGTGTTTTTTGCTAAGGAAAGCAAAAACAAACAAACAAACAAACAGACAAACAAAGAAAAAGCGACTTGGCCTGGCGAGAGTTGTTGGGGGGTTGCGGTTCCATTCCGATTAGAATGAAACAAAGATTGTGTGTCTTGAGTTGGGAAACACTTGGCACTGAGGACTCACAAGCTGTCAATTATTGATCCATCCATCCATCCTTCCTTCCTTCCTTCCTTCCTTCCTTCCATGCTCCCCTAAAGCAAACTCTCCACCTTTATGACGTTTCACCCTGCCGGCGTGCCTACGTGCGCTCTTGAGGGAGTGTGAGCGCGCGCTCGTTTGCAGCGTCACATGTGACAAAGCACGCTGTTGCGTGTTCTTGGTCGCGCGGAACGGTTTCGGGGACTTAAAGATCTCAAAAAATCGACGCGGCGCAATGTCGTTGTTGTGTCAAATCGTCGATTAAAAAATTTTTTTTTTTAAATCGACGATTAAACAAAATGATCGCAAATAAATGTAATAATCAGGACAAGTTGTGCAAAAAAACAAAAACAAAACACAGTGTGTGTAACCCGCCCTAGAAGACGATCTCAGGCGTGCGTGTCATCGTCGTTTATTCTGCCCCATTGGGATGGTAGTTTGGAGACGTGCTGGAACTCGCAGCCAGTCGAACTCCAGGCAGCGCCCACAGCTGCAGTGTGAAGCAATAAACCCGCGCAGTCACAGCCGCTTCCTACCTGTTGCTTTCACTCGGGATGATTCGCAGGGGAAGGGAACAGAAAAACAAACTTCCCACACTTTCAAGAGAAGAAAAAGAGACAAAAGTCCACACAAAGTCTTTTCTCGCGGCGTCTTCTTCTTCTTCTTCCTACTCCTCGCGCGGCAGCCTCGTTGCTTTGTTTACGTCGTGTAAAAGCTCTCAGTCACCGCGACGTGTTGGAGAGGGGGGGGGGGATTTTTTTTTTTTTTTTTATAAAGCTCCGGGACCGAGCAGGACCGCCCACTTTCCCCCTCCGCGCGCCCCCTGATTGGGCGGCTGACGCGCTTCCTGCGAGATGAGGAAGCCTCTGGCCCCGCCCCCCTCCCTGTGATATCACAGCCAGCTGCAGCTCCAGTGTGTGTGTGTGTGTGAATAGTTTGTATAGCATAGCTTAGTTTAGTTTAGTTTAGCTTATAGTGTGATTTGTTTCTAGCAACAGTGTTCCCTGCCTTGTCTTTTGTTTTCTCTTTGCTCCTTGCACCGTGGGTCTGAGAGGACTGACATTTCATTCATGTCATATGTCCAGTGTGTATGCCATGTTTGACAATAAAGTTGAGTTGTGTGTGTGTGTGTGTGTGTGTGTGTGTGTGTGTGTGGACTCATACCTTTATAATTGTAACCTCCTTCACCTCTTACCCTGACGGTTTGTGGCGAAAAAAAACAGGCAGTCATAGTTACAGGTCCCCTTTGTGATGTCACAGAGGGCGCATATTCTGAGTACACTGCCAGTCACAGGTGGGCTCTGCCCTCTGCCCTCTTTATTCTTTGGCTTTTCATACATCGGAGTGACTGCTCCTTCTATACACCGTGTGACCCCGTGGATATTTTGAGGTTATTTGTTCTGCTTGTTGTAACCTGTACATCACGCTTTGGTTCAACTTTGCTGTCTCTTAAGTGTGCTATATAAATAAAGTGGTATGGTATGGTATATCAGGAACCTGTGAAAAACAAGGAACACACACACACACACACACACACACAGATCCAACACGGGGAGGGGAGGGGAGGGGTTGGACAGACAGCCCTCGGGGGTGCTGGTAAGGGAAGGGTGAGCTTGGAATGTCTGCAAGGGAGCGTCAATATTTGTTATCTTAAGCCTCAAACATGAGATCACTGTTACAGCCTGCAGCCTGGGCAGGAGGAGGGGGGGGGGCTGCAGCGGCCGGCTGCAGCTGAGTGCAGGTGAGTGCAGGTGAGTGTATGACTGGAGGGGATCTGGGGACAAACAAGAACTGGGAACCAGTGCAGTTCACACACTGAAACATCTTGGCCTGCAACACTGCAGACCAGTGGCTCTCACCTGGTGGAGTCTCTTATCATGAAGTCGCAACCAAAATTTATTCCACGGCACTCAGATTTTTTTCAACAAAAATAGAAATGCCATTTTCTATCATGTCTAGGAAATAAATGATTGAAATGAATATATTGAATTGTGCATCCTGCAAAACACATGCCCTGTATTTTCTCTGTGAATATCCATCCTTCCATTTTCATTACCCACCCCTTCCTGCTCTGAGGGTCTCGGGGGGTCTGCTGCAGGCCTCTCCCAGCTGTCATAGGGTGAAGGCAGAGTGACACCCTGGACAAGTGTCCAGTACATCGCAGGGCCACACAGAGCCAAACAAGCATTCACACACACACACACACCTGATTTAGAGAACCCAGCAGACACTGGGAGAGCCAGCAAACTTCACACAGTGAGGCCCCAGGCCCGGAATCGAACTCACAACCTTCTCGCTGTGAAGCAGCAACACTAACCACTGCGCCACCATGTTGCCTCTATGAAAATATATTACAATTTTTTTAATTATTTTTTTTAAAAAGGGGAAGCTGCCTTAAAAAAGGGAAACTGCCAGCGAAACTGAGACCCACTTTTGGGTTGCGAGCCACTAGTTGAGAAATGCTACTGCAGACACAAAAAAGTCAGAATGCATGGTTCACAGTTGCTATTATTATTTTTTTTATTTTTAGAATCATTTTGTGTGTGTGTGTGTGTGTGCACTAGCCGACGCTTCCTGGAGGTGTCATTTGTCAGGAAGCCCCCTGAGGTCTCCAGCAAGACGTGACCTCATCGTCAGCCTGCAGCTCAGAGTCCCGCCTCCTCTGCCAGACTTTCCGTCTTCCCCACTTGTTTTTCATCCAATCCGTGCCGAACCGTCGGCCGAGGTCGTGTGAGGCCGACACCTCCCCGAAGCCCCACCAGCGACCTCATCAGAGAGTTCAGCGACAAGGTTCTGAGTCACTCCTGCCAAAAAAAAAAAAAAAAAAAGAGTTAATGTACAAACTGGGAACTGGAACATTTGCAAAGAGAACAGCAGTCGTGAGAGAAAGACTCAGTTGTGCGTCTTTTGTCTCAGGTAACCACTGACCCAGTGGCGGTCCTCCTGCTCTCAACTCAGCAGGTTGAGACATTTCTGTGGCGACACTCGAGCTTCCTGCAAAACTGGCCACCCACAAAACCTGCGACCGGGATACGAGCAATACTGCTGAACGCAACTCACGGAATGCACATGGTGCTGTGTGCCGCGCGTGCAAAAATGTTGAGTGAAGGTGTGAAAGCCCGAGTTAAACATCAGTCGCATGTTTGTTGACGGACGCGTTTGCTCACTCGCTATCTGGCCTATCTAGCTAATCTAATCTGAGTGGCCTCATTGTGCTTTTATCATGCAATCTTCCCCCATCAAGCAACCGATGAAGGCCTGGCAGCCCCAACCAAAAACAGAGGAGGAGGAGGAGGAGGAGAAGAAGAAGAAAAGAAAAAAACAACAAGGCCTCCATCCTCCTCTGGTGCGGCTGTGCGTGATTCCCCATGCATTTGTTGTTTCACCCCGAGGTGGGCGGAGCTTCGCTTGCAGGGCCAACGCAGTGGAAATTTCCACACCTGACCGCCGCAATGCGAATCTGCCAATAAGCGTGTGTGTGTGTGTGCTAGTGTGTGTAAGTGTGTGAAAGGTCCGACTCGGGGGACACAATAGCGGCTCTGTGGACGCTGTAATGTGAAGACCTCCGTAGCAACACGTTGGACAAAAGGCGCTTTTGCACGGGCGCCACGCTAACGTCGTGCTAATTTTCGCTTCAAATGGCTCCGGCACCCTGCAGTGACCGATGAGCGTGCACGCACACACACACACACACACACACAGCTTATGTGGGTCGAGTATCTCAGATGGTCTGATAAAAGCGCTGGACTTTCACCCATCTGTCTGATTGCACTGTTTGCACAAGGCGGCAGGCGGCAGAACTTTTACGGGGTCAAAGGTCGCCAAATCTCCCGCTGACCTGACTCTGGGTTCGGGTCGGTTCCGATTCCGATCAGCTGCCAGGTGTGTGTGTGTGTGTGTGTGTGTGTGTGTGTGTGTGTGTGTGTGTACATCCAGGAGGTCGCCCAGTTCAGGCGTGTTTGAGTTCCAGGGTCACAGGATGCTGAACATCAAATGGCGTCACACACACACCACTAACCTGGCTCGCCATGTTAAAAAAACCCACATGCCATCACAAGCTTTTTTTTCTCCCCTCTCCTGCTTGTTGCTGGAAGAGCCATTAGTGTGTCTTTAGTGTGTCTGCTGCTGCTGCTGCTGCTGCTGCTGCTGCTGCTGCTGCTTCTACTGGTTGGATCCAACCTGTCCTGACACATTGCGATGATGCAACGTTGTTTGCATTAAGAGTGACACACTCACACACACGCATGCCTGACTTAACGTGTGCAGGGTCACATACAGAGAGTGAACAACTACCTGTCAGCAGTGGCAGGAAATTTTAACCCAAAGCCAAAAACGAATCAAATTTGAGAAGCCGATGTAGAGTTGAGGCAACTTGAATTTTGTTCACTTGAGTTTCTGTTTTTCAGGGGTCTTTGTTAGTTGGTCAAATGAATCTAGCGGCGAGCGGCGGTCGGATCAACTGCTGCAAACTTTTTTTTTTTTTTTTTTTTTGGGGGCCCGACCTGCATTCAGGTGGCGGTGATAAAGTCCGCCCTCCTTCTCCTGGCGCAGATAAGGAAGTTACTGAGTGACTAGCAGTGCTGGATTAACGTCTCTTCATCACACATACACACACATGGAACTCTTTTGTGCACGTCATGTTTGTTTTGGCCGGAGGTTGAAACTCATTAGACGACAACACAGTCTTGTCCCAGTAGATTCAACTTCTATTGAAGATTAATCTGCCGTTCTTTTATTGCCTTAGTCAGTTCTCAGTGTCCCAGAGAGTCAGACAGTCAGCTGACACACACACACACACACACACACACACACACACACGCATGCAGAGGCCTTCACCTTCAAACGTGGCGTGCACAATCCTGTGCCGCACGCAGTCATAAGACTCGGTTCGCAAATTAAAGAGCCGTTCGCTCAGCAAGCGAGGAGCCGAGTGCGAGCAACACCCAAGGCCTGCAGCCAATCCGATGTGCACGGCTACGCTTTCAAGCTAACTGAAACCTCCAGGAACTGTTTATGGCGTCCGAAGGGTCGATTCGCTTGAACCAAGCCAAATCAAACTGAACCGAAGTGAAGGGGAATGAATTGAGCCGAGCAAACAGAAGTGAATTGAACCAAAGTGAATCAAACCATATCAAAATGAAATGAGATGAAAGGAACTGAATTGAACCGCGTAGACCAAAGTGGAACGAATCAAAGTGAACCAAAACATTTTAAACTGAACCAAACTAAATGGGATTAAACTGAATGGGCAAAGTGAATTGAACTGAACCAAAGTGAATCAAACCACTTCAAAATGAACTGAAATGAAAGGAGCTAATTTGAAGCGCGCAGACCCAAGTGAACCGAACCAAAGTGAACAAAATCAATTCAAACTGAACCGAAATAGGGGGACCTGAACTGAGCCGCGCAAACCGAAAGTGAACTAAAGTGAACCAAGCTCCGCTGAAATGAACAGAAAGAAAAACCCAAACTGAAACTAAACCGAAAGGAACCCAACTGAAACTGAACTGAACTGAACCAAATCAAGCTTTCCATTGTGCCACTCAATCACATGCTGCTGTTCAAGCCGTCATATTCCAGCGCAGATCCACCTGAGGATCTCATCTCCTGTTTCCGCTCCTCCCCGTGGGGCATTTTGTCCTTAGGCGGCCACTTGATCTGCTTGTTTTATCCGTAGCGCTTCATGAACATTGCGTTTCGCGACTTGGCGGGAGCCACACATTCCAGCGACGGTGCGGTCAGCCGGCGCAGGTGGTGAGCGGCCAGGGAATGAGCAGCTGAACACGGAAAACCCGGCGACTCGTTTGGATTCCCGAGGAAACTCTGTGAGGTCGGGAAGACAGGAAGTGGACACGACTCAAACATTCTGACTTGAATTAAACCTCCGTGAAGCTTTGTGTGTGTGTGTGTGTGTGTGTGTGTGTGTGTGTGTGTCTATCTGCTTTGAGGCCAAAGGAAACCAGTGATCAGCTGACCCCTCTCACCCCACCCTCGCTGTGTTGCAGGTGTTTTCATTGCTGTTCCTCTCAGGAAAACAACTGGCTGTACTTTGTAAAAAAAAATAAAAAAAAAAAACTGTAACTAAATGCTGAAAATGAAACAGCTGTTGGGATCAACAGTGTAGGGGTGACAGACAGAGAGGAAGAAGAAGACGAAACAAAAAAAACCAGGCCCGTCACGTTCTGCAAACCCTTTTTTTACGGTGCGTGTAAAAATGTGAACAATGTGAAATGCAGGCTGACTGGAGTGAAGCCATGGCAACCTGGCTGGAACCAAAAACCAGTCCAGCTGCAACTCAACTCGTCCAATCCTCAATCCAGGACGACGGAGAAGCTTCACAGACAGGCAGCCTCGTCTCTGAAGCGCCTGGCCGTGATGTCATCCCCTCGGTCGTCCCCTCCCCCACCCAACTACTCTCAGCTGAGTTCCTGGAGCTCTGCCGCTCCTCCTCCTGCGTCCTTCCTGTCCGTCCGGGTCGCCTGCGGCGGCTGACTAGCTGGCGGGCATGCTGTCACCTGCCGGGGCTACCGGTGCCTCCCAGGGCCAAGTGGAATTCTGGGAAGCGGTTGTCGTGTTGCGCTGTTGGCTCCCACCAGCCGATAACAGCTAGCAAAGAAGTTTTGGACACGAGAGCGACAGAACTGAGCACCAACAAAATAAACAGAGTAACACAAAGTGGCTAGTAAACGCTGTTGTTTACTGCCTTTTTGTTCCACAGGGGTACACACAGCGGTTCCACGATGGGTTAGCAAGCTCGTGGTGGCTCAAGAAAAATGTGACTTCCAACCTCTGAAAGAACCCGCCACAGAATCCCAAATCTAAATCTGGCCTCATGGTCTGCATTGTTTTCTGAGAAGGTAGATTTGAAAACTGTGCACCTTGCTAATTGAAATTAGCACAAAGAGCTCTGTGGGGTTTTTTTGGTTGGTTTGTTTGTTTTTTGAATGGTATTGCTGCTAATTCAGCAAATGGAGCAAAAGTGTGAAACCATGCCAAAGACGCGCTAGGCTGACCGGCTTCTGTAATTGGATATAAGTGTGTGTGTGTGTGTGTGTGTGTGTGTGTGTGTGTGTGTGTGTGTGTGTGTGTGTGTGTGTGTGTGTGTGGCCACACCAAGAGTTTACCAAACTCCTGTCCATGCGAGTTACAAATTCATTCCTGTCCCAAAAAATAAAAGCCTTGAAAGCTGATTAACTGGCCGTGCAGACTCAGGGCCGTACCAGCGCCTTAATAATTGACAGCCTTCTTATTGGGAGGTTTTGGAAAATTGGAGCGCGACGATCACGTAGTGCCAGAGCTGTTGTTAATAGCTTGTACAAATATTAGCCACTGACCCAGATTGCCCGCTCGGTTAATTAGTCCCTGCTAACCTTGCGGCACAAGGATAAAGCAAGCTGGCCGTCCTCGGCGGCGGCGTAATATAACCGCACAATATCACCGTCCTAAATCAAAGGGCGACACCTGCGCTGGGACCAAAAAGCATCAGGGCATCGGGACGCAGGTGTAAAGTACAAGCCATAAAACACCTGCAACATGTTGTTGACTGTTTCTGTGTTCCCATCGAAGGTGGAATCAAGAGTGTTGATGTATATTGTTGATTCAGTTTGTTATGGTCCTACTAAACTACTTCCACGGTCAAATCAGCCATACGACTCAGTTTTTAATTGTTAGTCTAATCTGATTAAGTTAATTTGTAACTTACTTTTTATTGTTTTAGTGTGTTGTCTTGAATTTTATTGCCAAGGAAGGTTTTTTTTTAAAGAACAACAATAACACTCCATTATGTTTCTGTTATCTTTCTTTCTATGTCAATTTATGTTAGATAAAATGTTAAATCATTTCCGAAATATTACTTTAACAACGATCTTTACGACGCTTCGTAACAATAAAAAGAAGAAAAGTTGGATTTTTTTTGTAAAAATGAAAAAAAAAGTCCTTATTACGAAATCTATGAGTAGTCGCGTGGAAATGATTGACGTGTTACTCCTGTGAAAATGTAAATACTCTAAATTGTCGGCATGATTATAAAGAATACATGAGATTATGCTGTGTAAATATCAGTGCGTTAATCCCGCTGACTCCACAGACCCACGTGACGGCTCGGAGGCGCAGCATTTGAACGCAGCACGGCGTCGCTGACTCGATTGAAAAGACTGCGTGGGTGGGTGGGGGTTAATGCGGGGCGGGGCTGTGCGGGGCGGGGCGGAGGAGGACGAGGAGGACGAGCGAGACGTGACCGGCTGACTGGTCCGATTGTCTCGTTTGTTCTGAGCGGAAGTCGGCGGTGTTTATCATCAGGGTGTTGCGGGTGGAAGGGGGGGGGGGCGTGACACGTCGGGACGTGAGTGACGTGCCTGCGCGGCTCTTACATCACCTGCCCGAAGTTAATTTCCTCGTGTAGCTACATGAAACGTGGCATGCAACGCAATTTGCATTGTTTTTTTAAAAAAAAGAAAAGTGCTGTAAGTGTTTGTAACAATAATTAATAATGAAGAAAAAAAAACCCACTTTCCTCCTCAAACACACAAACTGTTGAGACACACCCACACAACCGTGACTTCCATGATCCTATGGATTCATAGTGACGGGTTGTTCCTTATTTTCAGGTCAAAGACCCTCTTAGTTACACACAAGCACAATTTGCCCCCAGTTGTTGTCAATTCTAATAAAAGTTTTAACACTTTTCTTTGAGCTCTTTCGCTCCGTTTCTAAGCTAGCTCTCTTCCCTGTGGGGCCTCTGGCCTCACAGCACCTATAGTCAAACATTGTGCGACCTGGTTTGTAATTGCAGTGTAAATGGATATGTTGACCTCCTGTGGGGTTGAACCATTATGCCGTGTAAAACCTGCTGCTCCGGTCCTAAACACACACACACACACACACACACACACACACACAACAAGCGACGTGACCACACGGTCAACTTCCTGTTTCCTGACTCAGGAGAATCTTAGTTGACCGTTGGTGCGTTTTGAGATGTTTAAAGCTTTGCACTGGTGTTTCTGTACTCGAGATTGGTCTTGAGAACACTTTTTAAAGGTCTCAGTCTCGTCTCGGACTCTGAGGGACTTTTACTGGGTCTTGTCTCGGTCTCGGACTGGGCCGAGTCGGCATTTTTGATCCAGACCGGTCGAAACTCAGCCAACACTGCAATGACAGACAAAACCGGAAAAGAAATCCTGCTGCTGGCGTTTTACGCTCTGCTTGTGACACACAGAGTGACCTTAACCCTTCTTCCTAATTCATTTATTTTTTAATTTTATGAAGCAAAGTCGGGTTTTTTTTTGAAAACTGTTCGATTTCGAGGCAAACTGGAATTGAAAAATATACTGGTCATTTTTTCCTGTTTTATTGTTATTTTTCTTTGATATATAAAGTCTTGGTCTTGTCTTGGTCTCGATACTCTCTGGTCTTGATAATGTCTTAGTCTCGGTTGGTGCCGTCTTGACTACAACACTCCAGTCACAGTGAGTCATATGGTTTTGATTGTTTACAGTGAATTTGTTCCCAAGCTGGGATTTTTTTTTCCCCCTATTTTTTTTTTTTTTTTTTTTTTTTTTTTCGAGGGGGGCCGTGAGGTTACAATGGCGTTAAGATATTTCCAGCCATCGCAGGGACTCGGCAGGCAGGAAGTGGACGAGCTAATATTAGCGCCGTGCACGTCCTCCCCAGAACAGCAGGATCCCGTGGTGTCCCCGGCACTCTGCATGTAAACAAGCAACTGTCGAGGATTAGCGCAGTGCATGCAGACACACACACACTCACTCACAAACACACACACACATACATACACACACAGTGTGTGTGTGTGGCTGAGAAAGGGCGGGGTCAAAAAGCAGCCGATCCAGGCTAACAGAAAAGGAGGAAAGTTTGTTAAATACTGCAGAAAAGACGAGGACACTGAGGTTTGGCTGCCGCGGGATGGAGTCAAGACAACTTTTGGAGCGGTTAAAGGGAAAGTTCACCTCAGAACGAAGGTTCTGCCTGTTTATTGGAGGTGCCAGTGACATTTTTCCGTCACAGCCTCCAGAGTTAATCAGATAAAACTTCGTTTTTTTGGTGCCAACGCCACCATTTCAAACCAAATTGGACCTCCAGGCGGTTTGGGTTTAGACCCCAGTCAAGGTGTGTTTTTCCTGATATGGCTGCTGCTGCTGCTGCTGCTGCTGGATGGATGGATGAAATATTACAGTGTACAGGTGTAGTTTCTCTCTTTCGTCTAAACCATCCCTTTAATGTTTGAACCTGTTTGCTCACTCAGTAAACCAGCAAGTTAATTCTTAAATAAAAGTGAGGCAGATCAACCAAGCAGCCAACCGATCTCCATTCTCACCATTGTCTCCTGCTTTTGTTTGTTTTCGCAAAAAAAAAAAAAAAAAAACACCGCACATGACTTTTGGTGCATCTGAGCCAAAAAAAAAAAAAAAAAAGATCAGTGGCTGGTAAACAAAGCCAAACAATGACTGCCTGGGCCCAGCGAGGACCCAGCGAGGACCCGTTTCATCCCAGCCAGCCGCTTTACGTGCTGCCGGGGGATAAAAGACGCAGTGTGTGAGATGCAAGAGGAGGAAAAAAAGGGAAAAAAAACAACAAGCAGTGCGATGTCGGGGAAGAAAAGGTGTTTTTGTCTCCTACACGCAGCCAGTCAGCCGGTCACATGCTCGGCTGCTGCGTCCGACTGCCAGGCTCTGCTCCCAGAGCGTAATCTCTGCTGATCGCCCAGCACAGAGAGAGAGAGAGAGAGAGAGAGAGAGAGCTGCATCCCAATCTAGGTCGTCCAGCCGTAATCCCACGGGCTGCAAGTATGTCGTGGGCACGCCGAGCTCACCAACCGGCTCGGCCTCGGTACCATGTGACCTCACAGAGGGCCTTTGACTGTGGCGCTGACAGCCAGCGATGATATCTGGGAGAGAAATTCCCCATCCCACGGCCCGCCACACACAGGTCAGGGGGGCGGGGCCTCGGAGAGGTGGGCTGAGAGGGAGGGGCGGGGGGGCAGGGGGGTACCTCGAACGGACTCGGGGAGCAGAAGGCACACAGCAGAAGGCTTGGTGTGTCGAGCCGTCAGAAACATTGAATGAATATTAGATTTAAAAAAAACACAAAAAGTGAGGAAATTTGTGTTTGGTAGATTAATTCTTTGTTGTGACAAAGAATTAATCTAGACCAAGCCGCCTCTAAAAACCAGGAAGTAGCCGTGGCCTTGGTCCCAGATGGAAGTGATAGGCAAAAGACAACAGACTGGAACCAAGTGGGTCCAACTCTTCCGTTTGCACTTCCTGTTTCTCTTGACGACTCTTATGAAGCGCTTGTTAGCAGACATTTATTTTCATTGTTTGTGTTTGGCTTCTGTTCATGCTGGTGGTTGAGTGAGGTGGGTCAGGTGGATGCAGTCCACGCAGTGAAACTTGGCCGTTCCAGAGAGCAGCGAGGCCCTGCGTGACCACCAACAGTGAGATTATCAGATGTGCAGAATCAATTTTTTTTTTTTTAAAGTCTTCCCTCTAATAAAATTTGGCCTCTGGTCGACACCAAACGCACCACAGCAGCTTCACCTGCGACAGGTGTGTGGAGTCACGGACCAATTTGCCCCCCCGCAGCCACTGAAAACTTCCACATCACAACTTTATCTCCCAGATTTCACAATAAAAGCACCAACAGCAGACGTGGTCAGAGCAAAAGCATTTTTTTCAGTCGGCTGAAGACGATCTGAAGGTCGTCCCACCTGCCTGCTGATGTCAGCAAACTGATTTAATCTGGGAGCTGTTTGCCCACTTCAGCCTCGCCACCGTGGTCAGTCACCTCCACAGCACGCCAGCCATTGGCTGACGTCCAAAACGCTTTAAAGTTTTTTTCCTTCTTCCTCTTCTTTTTGGTTTGTTTGCGCCGATGCGCCCCCTGAAGTGTGACAGGCTGCGAGCGAACGTGGTGCCAGTGACTTTGCACCGCAGACGTGACATGACCCAGATTTCCAGGTGTGATTAGAACAGCACCACTAAAAATAAACGCTTGGATTACAATGTTGTTCAATAAAACCACAGCAACACTCACAAACAGGATGCGGCAGGACACCTTTATTTCCTTTTTCTTTTACTTTTTTTTTTTTTTTTTAAAAGGAGGGGGGGTTTTCTTCATAGAAAAAAAAAAATGCCATGAAATATAAAAACATATATATTGAAAATGTTATGGTACATGAGGTAGCAGCTCCAGGGAGGAAAAACGTGACATTCTGGAGTTTTGTAAAAAAATAAAATAAAAAAATAGAACTGCACATTAAAACTAATTTATCAAAATAAATCTAAGAAACAAAGACAACAAATCACACTGTGACACCAGTGTGTGTGTGTGTTTTACACAGGTGTGTTTTGAGATCTCAACCCTTGTTAAAAAAAAATAAAAAAATAAAAAATAAAAACTAGGGGTAAATTTCAACATGCAAAATGTTAAAAGTGCAGTAGGTAGCAGCAAAAACATACTCACAGAAGAAAACGACGAACATTGTGGGTAAATGTGGGCACAGAGTGGCTCTTGTAGCTGCTGTGTGGACTGGTGGAGCTAGGAGGCGCACTGGTGGAGGTGCTGATGGAAACTGGGAATGAGGCCTGAGTGGAAGCAGCGATCCAGCTGAAGGCCAAAGCCGAGAGTCCGCGGTGTGGGCTGCCCCCTGGTGGACACAGAGGGGAGTACCCGGCTGAAGCCTGGAGGAGGAGAGACTCCTGCTGCTGCTGCTGCTGCTGCTGCTGCTGCTGCTGCTGCTCCTCCTCCTCCTGCTGCTGCTGCTCCTCTTCCTCCTCCTGCTGCTGCTGCTGCTGCTGAGGAGAGGCCTGGTCTCTCTTCAGCAGGGCCTCGATGGAGAAGGGCCCGCTGAACTTCCCCTCAACCTGCTGCTTCTGGACGTCTCTGCGGGCTGCAGGCTCCAGCGTTGTGCTCACGTTCTCCGTCTTCAGTTTGACGGCCAACTCGGGGAAGAGCTGCAGCAGCCCCTTGAAGTGGTAACGCACCATCTTGGCCGAGATGTGGCTGGTGTCCAGCATCCAGTAGCTCCTCTTGTTCTTCCGGCCGTCTGGGTCCACTGGGACCTGAGAGGAGAAGCACACGCAGACTGTTGGAGAGCCTGGTCTGGATTCATGGAGAGGTTGGGGGGGTGAAGTTTCACCTTGACAAAACATTTGTTGGTGGTCAAACACATTCTGATGTTGTTCTCAATAGAGCCTCTCTTTTCACCCACAAGTGGCCTCAGCTTCTCCTTCAACTGGAAAGCAGAAGAACATTAGATTCTGAGGCCTCACTGGACCTGTTTCCTGTGGAGGTTTTCCCACATGGATATGAAAGCTGAATGTGTCTCTACCACCTGAGAGGCTGTGAGCATCCTGTGTGGAGACAGCCGGAGGACCACAGCGATCATGGCCAGGTAGGTGGCGCTCTTCCTGCACGGACACCGTTTCTCAGTGCAGCCTGGGGAGCAAGAAAGAAGCGTCTGGGCCCCAAACATCTCCATCTTGTCCTGCGTGTGGTCACCAATCCTGGAGGGACAAAAGGACGTGCGAACGATTGAACCGCTGCAGCTTCACAACGACCTTCTGATGGTCCAGCCTGGAAGGCACGCCCAGATAAGCCTCATCAGCATGTCTATGACGTGGGGTTGGCCCAGCTTCTTTGTTCCTCAACATAAAGGAGGGTTTTTTTTTCAGTTACAGCACTAAAACTGCAAAAACAAATGAAGCAAATGGCGGGAAATTTGAGCAAACTCAAAGCTGCAGCAGAACAACAAGTGGTTTAAAAAAAGGTGGACTAGAGTGCTAACAGATTTTACCTTCGTGGAAATATTTCACAATCATAACAACAAACAGCTCACCTTTTTAGATGTTGGTTGTATTTATCAAGATTAACTTCATGCATTTGGATTTTCTTTCTGCAAAGCCAGATTTGGCTTCACAGAGTTGAAACTGACTTCATTGTCAGTGGCTGATTATCAAGCAGCAGCAGGTGTGTGCAGCAAAAACTGTGTTGGCACTTATGAAACTTGAAAAAAGCAAAAAATAATAAGTTACCTGTTGGGATGAAAGCAGCAGTTTTTCTTTCACCTCTCAGAGTTGTTTGTCCTTTTGCTGTTCCCGTAGAAACACAAGACGTGTGCTCGAAGTTTTCAAACAAAGTGCAGCCAGTGGAAGCACTCACAGTTTCACACAGTTCCAGTTCTACAGCATCTGTTTCATCACACAATAAACAAAGTGGGACTGTACCTTCAATTTGAAATACTTTCCACTTGTGTATGAGGCGCTTTAGACAAAATCTCCCAGAACCCAGAGTTAGTCTGAGAGTTGAAACTGACACCGTCGGCTTCTGATTATCAAGCAGCAACAGGTGTGCGTTGTCTTCACTCACTCACTCACTCAACACTGACACAGATTTAATAACACACCAGCAGCTTCTCTCTCACCTGCAACATTGCAACAATGAGAGGGTTTTTATTTTTGGTCCACTTGTTGTTGCCGTAGAGCCACTGTGGCAGTGCAACAAGCATCCCAGAAGCATGCTTTTACTCTGAGGATGCACGTTGTTGAAGAATACATGTTGTGTGATCACTCACTCAGGTCAAGGGTGAATCTAAACATGCATGCAATGAAAATTGTTTTTTTAAATGAAAGTCACAAACTGCTGTTTTTTCACAGGTTCCTCCTGGAATTCCCAGCCATTGTGAACATTCCTATTAACGTCTGATTCATCTTTTATCTGCAGCCAACAAGGTGCTCTAATGTCATGTCCAGTTTGCAGGTCGTTCCCTAATAGGTCCCTAATGGGACGCGTTCATTAGCACCACTTAATCCCCTTTCACATGCATGTGAATGCCTCTTGGAGTTGGCATGCACTCTGGGCCAGGCTGTTTCCACTGGTCTTTGATGGGAAGTGGGCCAGTTATGGGTCCCTATTGTGGAGACCCGTTCACACCTGGAGGAGCGGCCGCTGCAGAGCCTTTTGTTTCTTGCAGACTTTAGACATTCTTGCGTGGCTGCTGCAGAACTGCAACTGCTCCATTACGCAATGCGGCTTTGCACCGTTTGAAATAAAGTGTAATTGTAGATTTGGTGCCACAAGAAATATGTCTCAGTTAATGGGGAGGAACATACAAAACCAACGCTATTTTGTGCAGAGAAGCAACACGACAGTATTTATAAAAGAACAATTCATGTCTTCATTTGAGTTCAAGACAGTAGAAATTACATCTATAAACAACAGATAACTTTAAAGTTTCTCTGTGTTTGTTTGGGTTTTTTTTAAATCTATTTTTTCATTTCATTTTTAAGCTCTCATTTTTATTTGCAATAAAAGTAAAAACCACTCCTGTAAATTCAAGGCGAAACACTCTTCACTTTTCTATTTCTTTTTACAAAGTCTGCTTTTCAACCACTCATTCACACGCACACCCACACTCACACAGGCAAAATTGAAAGAGTTAATATAACATAGACGATCAGCTTCAAATCCTGAAAGTTTCCACAAGGAGTGAATATCTGGAACAGCGTTTTTGTCTTTCTCTCTGCAAAATCGTGTTAACATTAGCAAAACACTGAAATTCCCACAAAAGTAACATTTAGAAACATCAGCTGAGTTTTTTGTTTTGTTTATTTTACTGTGATTGTCCCTCCAGGAACGAGGACCACGTGGGTTAAAAGGTCAAGACAGCAGGTTCTAAAATGGGGAATTAAAGAATTAAAGACGCGTTGTGTTAAACATCAGCACTGAGTCACAGACAAGATTTTGAAATAAAATTATAAAAACTAAACCAAACATTACGTGGACACACAATTACATTGAACAACTTTTCTTTTTTTTTTTTTGGAGGTAGTGTGGGGGGGGCGTGGGAAGGGGGGTGAACAACAACCTGGGAGCCACAGACATGCATGAGGTTTTGGCTCTGCCCCCAACCATTAACGGCCCACCCACTGGTCAAAAGGTCTCCATGAACCTGCAGTTCCACCCTCTTACTCACCTTTTTCCCTCCAAAACTGAAACCCACCTCTCACACTGCTGTGGAACACACTCAGCACAGAATGGACAATTTGAGAGTTCGCCACCTTCTCTCTTCCCCAGACACCAGTGAGCAGCAGTTACTCCTTGGGAAGAGAGCCACCTACCTGGCCATGATCGCTGTAGTCCTGCAGCTGTCTCCACACAGGATGCTCACAGTCTCTCAGGTGGGAGAGACACATTCAGCTTTCATCCATGTGGGAAAACCTCCACAGGAAACAGCTCCAGTGAGGCCTCAGACTTTAATGTTCTTTGTTCTTCTGCTTCCTAGTTGATGGAGAAGCTGAAGCGACTTGTGGATGAGAAGAGAAGATCTATCGAGGGCAACGTCAGAGTGTGTTTGACCACCAACAAATGTTTTGTCAAGGTGAGACTTCACCCCCCGACCTCTCCATGAATCCAGACCAGGCTCTCCAACAGTCTGCGTGTGCTTCTCTTCTCAGGTCCCAGTGGACCAAGACTGCCAGGAGAGCAAGAGGAACTACTGGATGCTGGACACCAGCCACATCTCGGCCAAGATGGTGCGACGCCACTTCAAGGGGCTGCTGCAGCTCTTCCCCGAGTTGGCCGTCAAACTGAAGACGGAGAACGTGAGCACAACGCTGGAGCCTGCAGCCCGCAGAGACGTCCAGAAGCAGCAGGTTGAGGGGAAGTTCAGCGGGCCCTTCTCCATCGAGGCCCTGCTGAAGAGAGACCAGGCCTCTCCTCAGCAGCAGCGGCAGCAGCAGCAGCAGCAGCAGCAGGAGTCTCTCCTCCTCCAGGCTTCAGCCGGGTACTTCCCTCTGTGTCCACCAGGGGGCAGCCCACACCGCGGACTCTCGGCTTTGGCCTTCAGCTGGATCGCTGCTTCCACTCAGGCCTCATTTCCAGTTTACATCAGCACCTCCACCAGTGCGCCTCCTAGCTCCACCAGTCCACACAGCAGCTACAAGAGCCACTCTGTGCCCACATTTACCCACAATGCTCCCTGTTTCTACCTGTGATCTACATGTATCTCAACAATTGTCTTCTTGAGCACTGTTTCAATAAAATTCCCCAACACAGATTATTTGCTTGCTGGTCTTTATTCTGGTGACCTGAACTGGTCCACATTATTAAGACAAAAACCACACATTCCCTCCAATGAGTTCAGCAGGTCCATCAAATTTCAGAACATTTCATACTCAACTCAACTGAACAAAAGTTGCACTTTTTAAAGGTTTTAAAGGTAACAACAATAAAAATCCTATGTATAAATATTTGTAACTTCAGCGTTATGAGTGTGGTGTCTGTCTTCAGCTGGAACAGTGGGAAACGGAATTTCGATTCCTTTGTATGTCTTTCACATGCGACGTAATTGACTTTGATGTTTTCTTCACCAGAATTTCATCTTTTTCGTCTTTTTTTTTTTTACCCGGCATTTGTCGAAAAAACGAGGTTTCGTCTCGGAGCCATTTACCACGAAAACAGGAGCGTTTTTCGTAAAATTCCATCTGGGAACTTTAATTCGAATTCACTGTGAAACCTTCCAATAAAAATGCTTTGACCTGAAAGGCACAAAAACCGTGTTCATTCCTAAACCTGGTTGCAGACGCAATCACATGAACGAGCCTGGTTCTGAGGGACCCAATCCTGCAGTAGCAACAAGATTAATTAAAGCTTCAGAAAGAAAAAATCCGAAGATTTCCGCACATCTTTTCTGTCTTCTTTTCTTTTCCGATTCAAACGTCACGTCGATGCTGCAACTTTTACCGTTTTGAACACGTTTTATTTATTTGTTTTTAACTCTTGTGATTTCATTGAACTCTAAAAGCATCGCTGTGTCCTGTTGCTTGTCTGAACCCCCACCCAGGTGAGTGGCAACCGGACAACTCAACAACCAGGTGCTGGCCACGCCCTCTCAGACGCCCTTTTTGTGCCAGTTTTGGGGCCACGCTGGGGGTCATTGGTGGAGCAGGTGAGGTGTCAGCCCCGCCCCCTGGGTACCGGTCAGGACCCCTATAAGTGGTGCTGCCGGCGCCCCACAGAACATTCACCTCCTGGGGGAACCCTCTGCTCTGGACCTTCGGTCCCGCTTTCCGTCCATCCTGCCCTGAAAGAATCTCCTGGAGGATCTTCTCAGCATGGCTACTGATCCGTTGCCCAGCGTCCAGACGATGGAAGGGCCGCAGCTCGACGACGTAAGTTGTGTGCAAGTTTGAGCCTCGCTTTTCTTGGAACGACTCACTTTTTTTCTTAACATGGTTGATGTATTTCAGCGGTGTAATAATTATTTTTCTCTTAATTCTCCTTTTTTGTTAGCTGTGCCACATGACTCAACCCGATAACGTTGGCTCGGGCATCCGAGCTCTCGCACAGGACGACAAGGACGAGCTGGAGAAATATCTGGATCTGGATTTTATCTTGGCCAACACCACCGGCCCCATCAGCACCAGCAGCCCCAACAGCAGCAGCGACGGGAACATCCTGGACTTCGAAGCTCAGTTCAACATCATGCAGACCCCCGCCCTGTCCGACTCCAACGACTTAATGAACGAGCTGGAGAAATATCTGGATCTGGATCTTATTTTATCCAACAATTTGGCCGCCGGCGGCAGCACCGCCGCCACCAACAGCAGCAGCGGCTGCAGCAGCGCAGATGAACTTTCTCCACCTCCCGTTGCGCCTCCAACTCCAGCCCCCCAGGCCGACCAGAGCTTCTCGGATCCTTCCTACCTGATGGGGCCGATGTTCAAGCCAGACACCGGCTTCCAGGCTTCCACTGTGGGGGGGCTGCAGCTGCCGCATGCCGCGCAACAGCAGCAGCAGCAACAACAGCAGCAGCAGCCGCATGCCGCTCAACAGCAACAGCAACAACAGCAGCAACCGCCGCAGCAGCAACCGGCCGTGCCGCCTCAGCAGGCATCAAATCCTGCCGCCCAGACGCTCTTCACCGCATACCCGCTGCTGTCCACCGCACCAGTGGCAATGGCCGGCTACCACCTGGTTCCCCTCAGCGCCATGGCTCCTTATTACCCGCAGCAGGCCGGCGTGCAGAGCCCGTACTCCAGCGCGACCTACCAGCAGAATTACGCATCGCAGTACCAGAATAATTACGCGCAGCCCGCGCAGCAGCACCAGCAGCATTACGCTCAGCAGTACCAACAAAATTACGCGCAGCCCTCGCAGCAGTACCGGCAGCATTACGCACAGCAGTACCAGCAACATTACGCACAGCAGTTGCAGCAGAATTACGCACAGCAGTACCAACAAAATTACGCGCAGCCCTCGCAGCAGTTCCAGCAGAATTACGCGCAGCAGGGGATGATGTTCATGTCCCCGCCGAGCTCCGCGCCGGGCTTCAACATCCGCGGCAGAGTCGGAGCAGTGAGGACCAGGCGGCCGGCCAATCCTCGGGCCAAGAAGGGCCCCACCATCTACAAGTGTGACCACCCGGGCTGCGACAGGACCTACAACAAGAGCTCCCACAAGGACGCCCACATGAGAACACACACCGGTGAGCACGAGTCCACTGCCTAGCTTTGCTGTTGTTTGTTGTTGTGGAAACATTTGATCAATGCCCGGTTTTATTTTCCCCTCCGCCAGGTGAGAAGCCCTTCCACTGCAAATGGCCGGGCTGCGGATGGAAGTTCTCCAGATCCGACGAGTTGACCCGCCACTACCGGAAACACACCGGCCAGCGACCCTTCCAGTGCCCCGTGTGCGCGCGCGCTTTCTCCCGCTCCGACCACCTGGCTCTCCACCTGAAGGCTCACTTCTGAGCGAAGCTGCATGTTGCCGCATTATTTTTTTTACTATTGTTATTGTATTTTTATTATTTTACTTGATTTATTTTTATTTTTATTGTTATTTTTTTCACTTTTACTCACCCCGACGCAAAGCCAATTGCTCTGCAGACCAGTGCACCAGTTTGGACCTCACGCCTCCCTGAAGTGAAGCAATGTCCTGTCATTTGTTTGCTGGACATTTGCCCCTTTTTTCCAATAATCTTTTAATTGGGACGAAGCACGTTTGCGGGTTTTTCGTGACGCCATTACTTCACCCCAAAGAATTCTTACTTATTATTATTATTACTACTATGTGTTTGAATTTCGTTGTTTTTTTCTCGGTGAAATGAGCTTGATTGTTTATTGTTTAAGGCTTCTTCTTTTTTGTAAAACGCCTTTATAAAATCCAAAGAGGGAAATTCGCCAGAACCAGAAGTGGTGTAAATATGTTCATAGGATTTTGACATGCTTACTTTCTCATAACTATTTTTCTTCTTTTTATATTTCGTAGTTTGTAGTTTTTGATGACTTTATACTTGGAATTGAAAATGAAGACGTGCCCTGAAGGCCTGATGCATGCTTACTTTATTTTTTTGGATCTGTTTTTATTCAGTCCAATCTTTCTATCTACTATTTGTACTTTGGCCAATAAATGTACTTGAAATGCAATATGTCTAAGTGACATTTTTTTTAATATAAATTTTGAATGTTGAAATGTGATTGTAGTGCTGAATTGGTCACCAGGCATTAACAGTTGATTTAAATTATTTTCTAGACTAACATTGGCAGTTTATTCATTTTTTTTATGCCTCAAACTCATAAAGAAACTCTGCTTTGATAAATACTGCCTTAATGGATCCGACACACAGTTCAATCAGAATGCCAAATCAGCCTGAAACTTTCTTGCAGCAGTTTCAGTTCGGCAGCAGCAACAACACCAAACACTAAATACGAAGTTGAGTGTCACAGACTTCAGTATCTGCTGGGTTTCCCCCAGGTGTGAACGACTCATCCGGGGTCTATATGCAAGGGGCCATCAGTCCAGGTCATTTGACCCTGCATCTGAAGGGGGATTACTGTAAATGAATGACAATACTGGGACCTAATTATGGATCCATTATCAGAGTTAGAGACCCATCATAGGTGAGAAGTAATGGTCAATTAAGGGAGGAATTTCAAATTAAAGGTGTAGTGCCTTTTTTTTATTGTTGTGATGCCGCAGGACTTGAACAGTATTCAGGCTGGCTGCACAATCTGGTGGGAGCCTGTAAACACACAAAATACTTGTCCTAAGTTTGTAAGTCAGTTTCAATAAATTACCTCTAGGGTTTGAGCAGTAGTGAAACACACATATTTATTATTATTTTAGACAGACAGACAGACAGACAGACAGACAGACAGACAGGCAGGCAGGCAGGCAGGCAGGCAGGCAGACAGACAGGCAGACAGACAGACAGATAGATAGATAGATAGATTTACTTTATTAATCCCAAGTTGGGAAACTCCACAGTTGCAGCACTCAAAAAACAAGTCAAGCAGTTATCAAAAACAGTAGTGTTGGATATTGTAGCTCAGCTTCTCCACCAGCTGGGATCCAGATCCAATTTTTGAGTTTAACAATTAAAACTCACAGATTTAATTCTATGGGCCACGGCTGGAACAGTTGCCTGTGAGTGTTTCTACCTCCAAGATGAAATTAGTAGATGGTGTGGAGCTTTATAACCTCACACATTTGTTGTTGTTTTTTTTTTCTTTTCTTTTTTTGCAAAGATTTAGTTTTGGGGTTGAAACTGACTTCAGCGTCAGTTTCTGATGATCAAACAGCTGCAGGTGTGTGTTGTCTTCACTCACCTGAGTCACACTCAACACTACGCTGAACTGCGAAGGAACAAACCAGCAGTTTCTCTGTGTTGCTTTTGATTTTAGAATAAAAGTGTAAGTTTGATTTAAGAAATAAATAAATCAAACACTACATTTTTACAGGTTCCTACTGCATTTGCAAATTGTTCCCTCTCAGGTCCCTAATGGATTCATTTCCATCAGCTAATCCCCTTTCAGATGCAGGCCGCCACTTGGACTTGTGGGCCTCGTGCACTCCAGAGGACATTTGCATGTCCAAACGGGGCTGTTTTCACAGGTCTTTGATCGGAACCAGTTTAGTTCTGGATCACTTTGTGGAGACCCGTTCACACCTGGAGGAGCCGCCACTGCACTGCCCTGTGTTTCTCCTAGAATGACTTGTGTTGTTGCTGCTGCAACAGAAACACAACTGCTCCATTACGCCATATGACTTTGAAATAAAGTTTCATTGTAGATTAACATTTTTTATTTGGGGGGGGGGGGTGTCCCACTTATCATACATCCGTTTTGCAACCACATTTAAGTTCCAGTAAGTCAACGCACAAATTAAATGAAACGGAAAATGCTGTTTGGTTAAAAACAAACGCAGGAGTGGCGTAGTGTTTCTCACTGAACACTGAAAATCTGACTAAAGAAACCACAAGGATACACTGAACATGAACATCGTAATTCTACCAAAAACATTACAAACCATCCCCCAGGATGGGTTATGGTAACAAAAACCTGATATCTTGAAAAAGGAAAAGAAAAAACTTCCAAAAAAGAAAATACATAGATGTTTTTGTAAATTTGCAAAGATCTTGAGGTAAAACACTGAGCCCACCTGCCCACCACCCCACCCCTGGCTTCCCACATGTTGAGTAACAAGCACACACACAAAAAATCGGAAGGAAAAGACAGTGGATTTTAAGTAGAAGAGAAAACAAAAGTAGTTGGCAAACTTGTTGAGATCAAAATCTTGAGCTTCAGAAATATCAAGGGTTCAAAGTATTCGCCATACCATGTTATGACCAATGGTGAATGAAAATATATTTCTATTTGATGTCTGCCTCTTTTTCAGGGATAATAAACGACAAATCAGCATAGACGCCTCAGTGATACTTTACAGTTTCAGCAAAGTTCTGGATTTAAAATAAACTTTCTATGGACAACCATGGAAATCTGACGGTGCTCTAAGCAAAGGAATGAAGGAAGGTGAGAACAATTGTCATCAACAACCTGGGAGCCACAGACATGCATGAGGTTTTGGCTCTGCCCCCAACCATTAACGGCCCACCCACTGGTCAAAAGGTCTCCATGAACCTGCAGTTCCACCCTCTTACTCACCTTTTTCCCTCCAAAACTGAAACCCACCTCTCACACTGCTGTGGAACACACTCAGCACAGAATGGACAATTTGAGAGTTCGCCACCTTCTCTCTTCCCCAGACACCAGTGAGCAGCAGTTACTCCTTGGGAAGAGAGCCACCTACCTGGCCATGATCGCTGTAGTCCTGCAGCTGTCTCCACACAGGATGCTCACAGTCTCTCAGGTGGGAGAGACACATTCAGCTTTCATCCATGTGGGAAAACCTCCACAGGAAACAGCTCCAGTGAGGCCTCAGACTTTAATGTTCTTTGTTCTTCTGCTTCCTAGTTGATGGAGAAGCTGAAGCGACTTGTGGATGAGAAGAGAAGATCTATCGAGGGCAACGTCAGAGTGTGTTTGACCACCAACAAATGTTTTGTCAAGGTGAGACTTCACCCCCCGACCTCTCCATGAATCCAGACCAGGCTCTCCAACAGTCTGCGTGTGCTTCTCCTCTCAGGTCCCAGTGGACCCAGACTGCCGGGAGAGCAAGAGGAACTACTGGAAGCTGGACACCAGCCACATCTCGGCCAAGATGGTGCGACGCCACTTCAAGGGGCTGCTGCAGCTCTTCCCCGAGTTGGCCGTCAAACTGAAGACGGAGAACGTGAGCACAACGCTGGAGCCTGCAGCCTGCAGAGACATCCAGAAGCAGCAGGTTGAGGGGAAGTTCAGCGGGCCCTTCTCCATCGAGGCCCTGCTGAAGAGAGACCAGGCCTCTCCTCAGCAGCAGCAGCAGGAGGAGGAAGAGGAGGAGCAGCAGCAGCAGGAGGAGGAGGAAGAGCAGCAGCAGCAGCAGCAGCAGCAGCAGCAGCAGCAGCAGCAGCAGGAGTCTCTCCTCCTCCAGGCTTCAGCCGGGTACTTCCCTCTGTGTCCACCAGGGGGCAGCCCACACCGCGGACTCTCGGCTTTGGCCTTCAGCTGGATCGCTGCTTCCACTCAGGCCTCATTTCCAGTTTCCATCAGCACCTCCACCAGTGCGCCTCCTAGCTCCACCAGTCCACACAGCAGCTACAAGAGCCACTCTGTGCCCACATTTACCCACAATGCTCCCTGTTTCTACCTGTGATGTGTAATGTTATCTTAATAATGGTCTTCCTGAGCACTGTTTCAATCAAATAAAACAAACAAACACAAAACAAAAAAATTCAGTTCGTTTCAGCTTTGTATGTTCTGTGCCATAAAACGGCTCGGATACTTTACACATTTAGCAGGTTTGGAAAGTCTACCGCTTGGGGGGGGGGTCAGCACTACCTGCATCGGGGTGGGGGTGGGGGGCTGTGGAAAGTCTTTTATAAGGACAACTGGGGCGCTGCTTCGCCATCCCATCAGTAACAAGCAATCTGAGTTGCATAAATGATCATTGTAGGATGGAATAAGGGCGTTAATTCAAGATCCGATCCTACTTTTTCCCTTTGTTTTATTAAGGTGGAAGGACTCCACCATCCTGCAGAAAGAAAACTGGAGAAGCTGGAGAACAGCACTTTGTTCAGAAAAAGTGCCCTCTCTGCTGTTACGCAAGCAGCGACACATTGTTCCAACTCTGACTCACCGATTCTTTGGCCTTAGAGTTGAGCCACTCGTGCAGGAAAATGAAAGGGCTCCTTTCCGGGAACGAATGAAAAGCCTCCGATATTCTTTATTCAGCTGAACTCTTCGCCTTGAGCTACTCAGGTGCTGCATGAATGGTTCAGAAATCGGTACGGTGGCAAGAAGAAAAAAAAAACCTGCGAAGCCTTGACCGCTGTGACTCCGCGTGCAGGCTTTATTCTCAATTTATGAGGATTTAACAACAAAACTGCACCGGGTGCGAACAGCACGCCTCCGAGTCTGCGGCAGGAGATTAGATAAACGCACAACTTCTCAAATTATGCAATTTATCCATTTTAATTGGGGTTTTGTGTGATCGTGTGTGGTAAGAGAAGAGGCGGCAGAGACGGAGGGTGAAATAAAATGCCATTTTATTGTTCAGCCGTGTCATAACCTCGTCTCCAAAATAAGCACAGCAGGACTACAACTGGTTCGTTAGCCTAGCTACCCTTGATAGCACATAAAACTGGGTTTTATTCCACCACCAATGATAGAGTTAAAGACTTTTTCTTCTTCTATCAGACATCCAATGATAGCATACAAAATAGTTGTTAACCTACCAGTGATACTGTATATAAAACACTCCGGCTCTAGATTTTATCCCCCCCCACCCCCTCCAGCCCTCCCCTGGATTTTACCCATAAGCCCCTCCCCCTCTTTAGAACATTTGTGACACTGACATACTTTATGCTTAAACAAGCACATATTAAGAATGTATAATTCTCCATTTTTGAGATTATATATAAAAAAAACAAACAAAAGAAAAAACTACACAATGTTACACTTTAAGTCAGAGTACAATTCAACTGATTATTAGTGTTCTACACATTCGGCCGTAAACCAAAAAAAGAAAGGAAGCATAGTATAATATCACTATAACTTAACACTACATGTAGTATACGTTCCATTTTAAAAATAAAAAAAAATAAAAATTACAAATGATTAGCATCAGAGAAAATGAAAGATGGCTAGTGCGAAGGCAAGCTGGGTCAGTACCATACCAGAGAATGGGTAATACAAAAAAAGAAAATGAAAAACATAACAAAATAAAATAGAAAAAAAAAACTGAACCAAGAATAATGATACAGGCAAGGCTAAAACATGTGTGTTTCAAACTATAAGATCCACCTCATGTGCGCTCATCCACTCAGGTCAACCTGCTCCCAGACCTCCATTGTGTGATCCACATCCTCTCGGCTGACGACTCAAACACTTTGCTCTCCTGCTTCGACTTGCTTTAACATTCCCGTGGCAACCATCGTCTGTTCTACATGTTGTCGTTTTTGTTTTGTTTCTCTTGTGTCAGGCACTTTCCAAGACCTCTTATTCCCACTCTTGTTTTCCTTCACTAACTCTACAGGGGCCAATCATAACGCTGATTCAGACAATACAGGCCAATCGCCATGCAGGTTCGATCAAACACACCTACGGGAAAAGAGGACAAGGACACGCAGATCATTAGGTTGCCGCTGACATTAAGAAGCAAAAAAAAAACAGTTTTCCGAGGCAGAGGCAGAATCTCACCAAGCCTACAGGTCGGTGTCAAACCAGGCCAGCTGGTTGCTGTCCATCAGGTCCTGGGTGTGGCCGAGGTCTGGCAGCGGGTCGGTGTGGTGGCCCAGGTCGGGTAGAGTGTCGGCATGGTAGTCGGCACCTTCCATCATGGGGTCCAACAGGGAGTCCTGGCCGTAGGGCGTGGGGTAGGCCCGGTAGGCTCCGTCTGAGGGACACATCAGGTAAAAATCACGACATCACTCAGGAGACTGGTGTCTAAAATCCATTTATATTGAGCCAATGGTTCATAAAACCTTGCTTATCCTCGCCTCTGCATAACTGACCGCCTGTTGCACATCTTGCTTATTTGTTTTATTTAGATTCACTTATTCTGGTAATTGCTATGTAGTTCATTTTTTGTATTGTTTTTAGTGCTGCAACAGTGTAGTTCCCCAATGTGGTATCAATAAAGTAGATCCATCCATCCAGCTATACTGATCAGCGGTGATGGCTGGATGATAAAGAGATTCCAACGGGAATGACAATGCGAGTTTTGGCAGAAGAAAAGAGGGAAACTCACCGTCCTGCCTGTAAGCCAGTGGGTCTGTCTGGCCCCCCATGTCCAGGCCCATGTCTCCAGTCTGGAAGAAGGCAAAGGGAGGTGAGTGACGCTGCTCATGCAGAGGAGGCTGTCTGTATAACAATGAATATAGCACTGATTGAAAATACCTCGTTCCAGGCCATGGGCTCGGTCCTGAACAAGGAGCTGGTCAGCTCTACTGACAGGCGCTTCTTGTAGTCCTGGGGCTTGTCTTCAGACATGCGGAAGAGGACGGCGGCGGCGTAGGTCGCTACGGCAGATAAACGGGTAAAGAAAATAAAACACGGCGGGAAGTTCAACAGACAGGGCCGGCGCGTGCAAGGACGTGCACGTTTCCACCGCCTAAACGCACGACGTGCAACTCACCGACGCCCTCGTTACGGGAATGCAGTAGTTCGGTGAGGGGGGCGGTGGCTCCCTCGGCCTCGATGGCCTCCGCAGCCTCTTTGTCTTGGGCCAGTTCACACAGCACGCCAGCAGCCACCCGCTGGATGTTTTCCACTGGGGAATACAGCAACTGGAGGGGAGCGGGAAGGGGTCATTGCAGTCATTGCACATAAGCGACGCAGAGTTGGTGAGTTGGAATGTTGGGCGTTTGGTCTCACCTGGACAAAGAGTGGAATGGTGTTGAGCCCTCTGATGACAATTCTGTTGTGGACATCCCGGGCCAGGATGTGCAGGGCTCCTGTGCAGCCCTCCACGATCTCCTCCATGCGAACGCCCTCCTGATGTGTCCAAGAGGACAGGAGAGAACCAGGGGGGTGGAGTTAACATGTCGATTATATAGAATATATGTGTATATATAGAAAATGTCGGGCACCTATTTTGCAGGACACACAATTAAATTCAATAATTTCCTTTTATTTTACTAGACATGATAAAAAAAAGGGCTAGCATTTTTGTTTTTGTGGAATAAATTTGAGTGCTTTGGAGTAAATTTGGGTTATAAGGAAACAACTGTGGGTCCTGAGACTCCACCAGTTGAGAACCACGGGTCTAAAACATAAAACAAAGCGTCCGCTTGGTCACACACCACAAACTGCTGCTGGTTGCCTCCCATGCTGGTGCGCCGCTGGGTGTCCTGGTGAGCCCTGACCAGCAGTTGGACCAAGCGGGGAATGGCGCCCTGCTCACGCAGAGCACTGTGGTTGGCCGGGCAGAGGGCCAGGTTGCGGATGAGACCGACGGTGGCCTGGAATGGGAGGGAAACCAGCCAGTTAGCAAAAAAACAGTGTTGTGGGTAAAAGGGACGAGCTGTGCTTCTGTAAGCTGGAGGAGAAACCACCTTGATCAGAGGCCAGTGAGACGGGGGGTGCAGCAGCTTCACCACCACCGGGAGACCATAGTGGAGGCGCACGGCATTCTGGGCCATCTCGGCGTCCTGGTGGCGGGAGGTCAGGTGACGCAGGGCGCAGACGGCGGGCTCGGTGATGTCTTCTCTGTCGCCGGCCCGAAGCACCGTCCGCACCAGGGCCTCGATGCCTCCAACCTGACAAGAACAAACACCGACAAGGGAGTGGTTATAAAACAACCAAGACTGCAGACACACACGCACGCGCAGCTGGGAGTCGGGAGGTAACGACATAACACACCTGGCAGACCATGAGCTTGTTGCTGTAGTTGTTGCAGGTCAGGTTGGAGAGGATGCCCGCAGCACACGTCACAACGTTGATGTCGTCGCTGCCCAGCAGCTGGACCAGGGTTCCCAGGAGACCCTCCATCCCCTCCTGCAGGAGACGAGACAGACAATGGTCAGAGGGAGCAAAGGACACGCCGACCAGCAGAGGGCAGCGAGGAGAAAGAGTCTCTTACCTGTTTGGTGGCGGCGTCTGACAGGTTCCTCAGAGTCCAGAGGCAGTTCTGGACCAGGCGTTGGCTGGGGTCCGTCAGGTGCAGTCCCAGGGCCTGCATCCCTCCTGCACACACACACACACACACACACACAAGAGCATCAACGGTCTGAGCGCTGACTATCTGAAACGCTGCTGAGAGTAAAACCGTGAGAGCCGTGAGAACTTACCAGCCTCCACGATGGCCGGCTTATTGCTTGAGCAAACAGAGAGCACCTTGAGCACTCTGCTGGTGGTCCAGAGCAGCTTCTCATATGTGAAGGTCCTCATGATGTTCACCAGGGCCTGAGGACCCCCGCTGGCCAGAATGATGAGCTGCGACAGGAGCAGACAGACAGTTTTTAGCCTCCAGAAGAGCAACAACGCTGCTCCCGGTCCGGTTGTTGTGGGACGATTTCCTTACCTTGCTCTCCTGGTTTCCGTAAGCCAGAATCTGCAGGCAGTCTGTGGTGATGGCCAGGAACTTGACGTTGGTGTTGGACAGCAGAGCCACCATCTTCTGCAGACCTCCGGCCAGACGCACGGCCATCTTTGCGCCCTCCTGGTGCAGCAGCAGGTTGTGGAGCGTGGTGATGGCGTAGAACAGAACGCTGTCCACTGGCGAGCTGCGGAAATGCATTAACAAACATATTATAGTTTTACTCTCTTGTGTACTTAGAAATCACCAAATAATTCATTAAGAGCATCCTAAAGACCAGAGGGGGGCAGTGAGGTTTTTCATAGATCACTGAGAACAGCAGTCAAAACACAGGACACTCATTAGATGACCGGGATGTGCACCGACATCAGGCTCAATTTAATCAGACTATTTACTTGTATTTCCACCCCATGATATTTCTATTACTGGCCACATCATCATTTCTTATTTTGGGAGACCTGCGCCTCATCTTTTATCTGCCTTTCAGCGTTTCTATCTTTGTATCTCTCATTTCTTACAGCTGCTGCTGCTGTACCCTGACCCCATTCTGTGGGCAAGAGGAAACAAAAACGCAAGACACGCTTACAAGACAAAGAGACCCGCAATAATAATAAACACTGAAAGGGGTGTGGCAAAATTGTGTTGGGACTGTGCACGCAAGCAACAAAATTAAGCACCACTGGGTTAATGTGTTCAAACCAACAGCAGCAGCAGCAGCAGCAGCAGCATAGCTGTTATGAGATGATGCTGCAGCAGCAGCAGCAGCAGCGTACATCACAACAACGTTAACAGTGGTCACTGCAGCTGTCAAACTACAGTGGGAAGGCAGTCGTTTTTCACTTCTTCCTCCTCGGTTACATTTCTCTGCACGCTAATAATCCATTGCAGAAAACCGAGAGCCAACACTGAGGGCTTCCTACCCGAGCATCTTGACCAGTGCTGGGATTCCACCAGACTTGAAGATGGACAGCAGCCCTTCGCGATGGTGGGACAGGTTGTGGAGGGTGCCGGCAGAGCAGCGAGCCGTCTCCACGTCGCCAGTGTTCTGCATGGCGCGGACAACGGCCGACACCATCTGAGGGGAGCGCATCAGGGCGTGACGCGACGCCTCCTTCTTGGACAGCTGGTGCACCATCACGGCCGCCTTGTTCACGACAACCTGGGGCAGAGAGACACAGCTGGTTAGCGACTCGGCCAGGTGGGGTGTAAACCATGTGACCCTGTACGTGTGTTTGCGTGCTCATCCGTTTTAATTGCAAACATACTTGGTCCTCATCGTTGAGCAGTTTGGTGAGCTCGGGGATGGCTCGTGTGGCCAGCTCAGCGTCATCCTGGTAGTTAATGAGGTTGACCACAGCGTGCTTCAGCATCTGGGAGGGCTCCGCCAGGCGCTGCACTGCCGTTGGGTGGGCAGCATCCAGCTGGGTGGGCGGGATCTGGATTCCTTCCTCCAAGGTCTCGGGGAACATGGCGGCGCGCACGCGCTGGGCCCGAGTCATGGCGTAGCCTTCAATGTCTAAGTAAAAATAAACGATGCGACAGTTCAGAGCTCGCCGGCCCCCCTGTGCGCCAGCATTGGGAGCCTTTCAGGTCAGGGATGGCGTTTACCTGTAGCCTCGGGGGTGAAGGGCTGGTTGAAGTCCCAGTCGTACAGAGACGGGTCATCCTCCTCGGCATCGGGGTTCCCCTTACCGCTCAGAGACGGCGCTGTGGTGGTGACCCCTGACTGAATGCCTGAATCCAGGTAGGACTGCTGCTGCCACTGGCTGACTGCAGCCTTGCTGTCTCCCATCGCCATGTCCAACTCCATCAAATCAGCTGTTACAAACCATAAAAATGTTACAAGAAAGCTTAAAACAAAAAAAAATTAAACTTTTCCATTCGCTATGTAAGATTGTGGCTAATGGTCGAGAACCATAATGTTACCAACATTATATAGCCATGTTGCTACAAACCCCGTTTTAATCATTGATGGGAAATGTACTACGCTAATTACAAACCTCATTAAATTGCACATTTTGGCAAAAACAAACATATATATATATATATATATATATCCTGGTTAAATTCACAGGAAATTGTCACAGAAAATGTGGCATGAACACACGAGATTAAATTCTGATGAAATAATGAAAATATCCGCTGCAGCTTCCTCCTATTCTTCCGCTTCCTTCGCGACTCTTGCAGCGTTTTAAACACGCTCTAACTTAACAAGGGGCAAAAATCAAACTATTCCAACATGTTGCTACTCAACCTTTTCCTTTCTCCTTGTGTCAGGTTGAACACAGTGAGGCAAAAACAAAACAAAACAAAAGACTTCACAGCAGCGAGTGCGACAAAGCAAAAAAAAATAATAATAATAATAAAATAAAACGTGGCCGGAAGCGACAAAAGAACAGATCATTGAGACATCAAAGTAATTCATTGAAAAGTTTTATCACACTACTTACACTGGGTCGCCATTGTTCTTGCCTGCCCTCGGCCCGCACAGCAGTCTTATCTGCGGAGGGGAAGGGGGGGGAGAAAAAACTGAGATATTGTACCTTCCAACACTCGGGACGGAATACAGACACGTCTCACTAGACGTGGCCACGAAGCGTTTAGTCAGTCGTGATGTTGGCACATTCTTCTCTTAAGATGTTCGCAGCGAATAAAACCTGCCGTCCTTCGATCGGCACGACCTGTGATTCACACGCCCGTGTTGGTTAGCCGAGCGTAGCTGCTTCAGAGGAGAGGGGGAGAGGAAAAAATGCCGAGCCTCCACCTCCAGCCGAGGGACCGACTGAGTGCGAAGCGGTGGGTATTTCCCGGCCAGCGTGAGCACAATTCACCATTCAGCGGCACATAACATCAAAGGCATATTTCTCCCCCTCCCCCTCTTCCACGGCCAAGTTCCGACCTCACAGCTTGTGTTTCCAACGGGAGTAGCTGGCCCCGCCACCTCCGCCCCGCAATCACTCCCATGGCTCCTCCTTTCGAGCTCCGAGTCGAACGGGCTGCTTTGGAACAATTCTAAGCCCGCGTAATAAACAGTGTGTGTTGGGGGAGAATCCAGCAGACTGCTGAACAGTCAGCAAAACTGACGCGAACACACTGTGGGAGAGCGCATTATTTAACCGTGTAGCGGCTGTGAGCGCTACAGCTAGCAGCTCGGCTAACTTACCTTGAGAGCCTAGCGTGCAAAGCTCGCGCACCGCTAAGTTGGCTAGCTAACATAAACAAACAATGTTTTGCGCTCTGCTAAAACACACCCGTTAGTGCCGACACGGGTCCAAGCGTACAGTCGACAAGCCGAATCACGCTCGACACAAAGCAGCCCCTGGCATGAATGGTAACTTTTGTCAGAAGCCCCCCCAAATGTGGAATTTTGTCCGGTTCGCTATGCTAAGCAGGACGGATGAAAAGTAGTTCCAGGCGCCACCGCACAAAACCTGCTGTGCTGCCCGTCGGGGAAAAAAAAAAAAAAAATCAGAAAACCCCACCGGAGCCCCCCCTCGTTCTCTAAAGATGATTTTCTCAAGCGAAGCAAACACTGACACGATGTGAAGCAACCGCGCGGTGGCTGAGGTGAAGAGCGGCGTCGTTACCAGAGTCGAGCGGCTCCTCCGTGGCTTTCGTCAGGGAATTTTTCTCTCTTTTCGCCTGGCTGAAAATAGGAAAAGAGCTGCTAGGTGAACCACCCGTGTGTCCGAACCACACCCGCTGCTCCTCCGCCGAATATGTTGCTTCCGCCCACCGTCAAAATGGCGAAGGAGAAAACACACTGGCGTATTCCTCCGCGCTCGAAAAAATAGGGCGCCGTAATAAACGCCCTTTCACACAAACGTCGTCACTCATAAACCACAATTCTTGGCTGATCCGAGTCTTTGACGCGTGGCAGATTTTGGTCGAGTCCGTCCGGAGACGTGCCAACGTGATAAATGAATGTGATAGTTTGCTGTAGAGGTTGGTGGAGAGGACGAGGTGTGTGCTTCAGAATGGAATGCGGCCCAATCATTCGCAGCTTTGATGGTTTTGATTCTGCACTTTAATGTCACTTTGACCGGTATTTAAATACTCGGGAGGCTCATCGAACGTTGAGAGCCTGTTTTTTTCACTCAGTTCATACATTAAAGCAGAGATTCCAAAGGCTCATCGAACGTTGGGAGTCTGTTTTTTTCACTCAGTTTCTACATTAAAGCAGAGATTCCAAAGGCTCATCGAACGTTGGGAGTCTGTTTTTTTCCACTTAGTTCCTACATTAAAACAGAGATTCCAGCGCAAAAATGTGAATTAACTATCCATTATTTTGAAGAAGAAAAAAAAAGTCAAGTCAATCAAAGAGTTGATAGCTTTTTGCTCTCATTTGAAAATCTTCCAAGGTAATAAAGAAAAAAAAATGCAATTATATCTCTGTTATAAAAAAAAAAACGATGAAGATTTGTGTGCAGGGCACAGAGTTGAAAAGTGTTTGTGCTGAGGTCTGTGGAAATCCCAATCACAGCTTTGTAAAGGAACATCAGACGGCGCCACCTGTGGCCCATGCAGACATTCAGAGCTCCGTCCTGCTTTGCCACCAAGGACACAACAGCGATTGCTTTAATTTTCAACCGTTACAATCCAGAGGGTTTAGTGTGGGGGTGGTGGAAAATCCATTTCATCAAATAGGAATTTTTCCAAAGCCCAACTTCTGAACATTTCATTAATTTGGGTCGGGAATACACATTAATTCTTTGGGTGAATCGATGCCAACGGACGAGTGAGTGGTGGACCAAGAAGAGAAGACAGGAGAGAGAATCGATGTGGATGAATCCGAATAAATACACCTTTTTATTTGACTGATTAACAGATCTGATTATACAAACGGCGACACAGAGCTCTGAAACAACAGGACCGATCCGTGACACAATGACTGTACATTCTTGGTGTGACACCCCTGCCCCCCACCCCCCATCGTCCCCATTAATACTACAGAACCAAATCACTACCTGCTGCTGCTGCTGCTTCCGACTGTACAGTAAAGCTCAGCTCCCCTTCATCCCTCCCCAGTTTTCCAGTTTTCCAGTGTAGTGTCTGCTGTAGTGTGGACCACAAGCAGCTTCGGCCCGGAGTCAAATCTGGGTGCCTCAGATTGAAGTCACACACACTCACTCTCATTCACACACACACACACACACACACATATACACACACACAGGTGTTTGAAGCGTGGTCTTCTTGCGTAGTGTAGCAGGAGGGTCGTGCGTCACCATTTTCCTAACAGCTTGTAGTGTGAGAGCATCAAAATATACAACTGGGTGTTTTTGGTTGAAATACTGACGACCAAAGTGATCCAACAGGTGGGCGTGGGGTCTTCACCATTCACCTCACACACTCACACAGGTAGTTTATCCCTTTACTTAAATAAAAAAAAACAACAAGAAAAACAAAACAGGAGTGTTTGGAATTAAGTGTCAGACTTTTTTTTTTTCCACCTCCATCTCTTCCCCCAGGCCGAGCGTGACTTGTCCCACACGCACGCCGTCGCCCCCTACAGATTCCCGAGTGCAGTCCCGTCAACATGCGCCCTCCTCCTCCTCCTCCTCTTCCTCCCCTCCTCTTCCTCCTCTCTACAGTAAAAACACTAGCTATGCCATCGCAAATAAAAAAAAATACGGATGGCTCAAAAACCTTTCGTTCTCACGTTCTCTCACTTCTTTCTCGCTCCATCAATCTCATCCTCCCCAAGCCCCTCCCCTTCCCTCTTTTACTCTCATGTAACAGACAGTTTTGTACACAAAACAGTGACAAAACGCTCGGCCGGGGGCAGGGGAGGGGGGGCCGGGCTGTGGAGGAAGAGAGGGTGGGGGTTCTTCTTCTCCTGACGGAGAGTAAAAAGACGACAAGGAGGCAAACAACACCCCCCCACCTCCCTCCTCCTCCTCCTCCTCCTCCCAGCATCCTGGTGATGGAGTGGAAGGTGGGTGGGCGAGGGAGGGAGGTGGGGGGTGGGGTTTGGGTGACTGGTGTAGGAGGGAGGGGAGGGTGAGGAGGAGGAGGAGGAGGAGGAGGAGGAGGAGGGTCGGCCTTCATGTGTCCTGGCCGTCGGCAGCGGGCGTCTCGTTGGCGTTGGACAAGTCCGAGTCGGCCTCCCGGCTGGAGATGCGGTCCAGCTCGGCCTGGACGTCGCCCAGGCCCAGTTTGGAACCTGCGTTGGGACGGACGGGGAGACGAGGGTGAGCGTCGTCGCGCTGCCGGATGACCGGCAGACAAACCGGCAGTCGCAGCAGCAGATTTTATTTTTCATTTTTGAATCGATAACCGTTGCACTTTGATGCACGATGCAGAGAGCACAGAGACCAACACACATGGTTTTACTGAGGGCTGATGAACAGTCAGTAAAACAGCAGCAACTTTCCTGCCACTACATTGTTATAATGATATTAACTACCCATGTAAAAAAAAAGTTCAATTAATTGCGACTAATTTTATTTAATCGATTAAATTCTTAATCGACAATTAATCAATAATGGATTAATTGATAACATCCCTAATCTGTAACATAATTTGGGCAAATATACCTTTATGGGTAACGATTAGTTTTATACAATATTAAGCATTATGTTATGCTCCCACTTTATGCGAAATAAAATTTGTAGTAGTAAAGAGTCTTCGTGTTAATGACACTAAGCGTGTCCTCGCCTTTGAACCGTCGGCACGGACCGGTTTTAAACAGACACCAGCTCAGTCAGAACCATGTGTAATGTCTGTGGCAGATGTCAGGTGAGTGAGATGCAGTGCAACATGCCGTGAAACTAACAAGAAAAAAAAAAAAAAAAAAAAAACAGGATGGCAGACGGGGTTGGAGAAGGGGGATCAGGGAGGGAAGGAAGCGTGGGACTGAAATCATCCACAAATCAAAACAAAACCATCTGTGCATGAGGAAAAACCTTCTTCCTCAGCCAGGACGGTAAAAAACAGAGCAGCAGCAGCAGCAGCAGCAGCAGCAGACACGATGCTGCTGCTCTGCTGGCGACCCTGTTCTACACATACCCGACTCAGTCCTGTGTAAAACAAAAAGACGATCTTGAGCGGCATCTCAAAACCGTCTTTTTATTCGTTAATATTTCTTTGATCAAACTAAACGAGAAAAAAAAAAAGAAGATGCTTCTCGGATTGAGCCATGACAAACGGAGGTGGCAAAAAACTGCGAGTTACCCATCTCGCACACACACCTTAACGTGGCCAGCATCCTCTGACTAGTGCACACAAGCACACACACACACATATACGGTGGATAATGTTAATGGTGAGAGAGTATGAGGAACGGCGCAGCATCAGAAGAGAGAGCTGTTGAGTTACAGTCAGGTCAGGTCAGGTGAGGAGGACGAGTGAGCAGGTAAAAGACCACGATGAAGACAAGATGGACGACAATGAATGAATGAATAAATTAATAAATACATTTACAACGATGCTGAACGCTGAAGAGTTAGAAACAGTATTTTAGTCCCGAAAGCAAAAATTGTCTGAACTGAAAAACAAAACAGCCTAAGATGCTGCACGTCTGCGACTTCTTCACGTCTCACCTGACTTGCGGACTGTTCCCGGGGTGTTGTTCCCGCCACCGGGGGTGCCGGGTCCCCCCGAGCCGGCCTTCTTTGTCAGGAGGCTGTTGAAGAAGTTGGCCAGCACGCCCTCGCTGGTCTGACCTGCACACACACACACACACACACAAACCAGCGTCTTAAACAAACCAGCGTCTTAAAAAAACCAACGCACGCTCATTATACACACACACACACACACACACACACACATGCTCAAACAGCCCCTTGTGGCTGCTTGCGTAACTACATGGCATGGGGTGGTGTGGAGGGTGTGCGTTTGGGGGTCGGGGGGGATTGGCGGTCATACCCGATTGAGGCATGGCGTTGGCGACGTTGGCGGCGGCGGATCGATTACTCGTCCTGGGGGAGCCTGTTGGCGCTCTGGCGGTGGTGTCCTGTCATGTGACACACACACACACACACACATAGGGGGGAGGGAGGGGCTTGAGTTTATCTCCACAGCAGCAAAACTAGAAACATGAACTCAAATCAAGAATGAGAGTGAGCGACACTCACCACCGGCCGACCTGCCGTCACCGCGGGCTGTTTGGCCAGCAGCGACTGTGAATGAGGGCAGAAAAACAATGACGCACACATCAACAGTCAGCAAACACACCAAGGCCCACCCTGCAAACTGAGGGGCCGTTTGCACGGAGATGGATTTTTTTTTTTTTGAAACCGCACATTTTTGAAACCATACTCGGAAAACAAACTCGTATCAAAAAAAAAAAAGAAAGACATCGGTTTACACGGAGACGCTGGAAAACGATTGAAAACGATGTAGTACCTATGCCAGGCCTGGTGTGGCGCTGTAAGTTTAGTGCCTGAATGCTGAAGAAGGATAAGAACACCTGAAGCACGCTGTGTTTAAAGAAGCAGCAGCTCGCTAACATTAGCACCACTGAGAATAGAGTGGAACTTATGCTCCGAGTTATTTTAAGAACACAAAGCCTTAAATTCGCCATGTTAAGGTTGACTGGGAGCCGTGCCAGGAAAAGTTTGCTAACATTTTTGTCATTTAGGTTTCCTGTCTCAGTATCCCAGTCCGCTGACCCAAAAGAGAATAAATGAAAAAATAAAACAAAGGTTTGCAAATGGCTTTTGTTGTGTTTATTTTCACTTTGCACACAATCCATGATGGATGCACGAGCACCGTGTGTTATTGTTCACTATTGGTTGCGGTTTGTAGTGGAGGTTACTTGGAAGACTGCAGGCTGGTCATTAGTAGCAGTAAGTTCGCTGCCCGACATGGTTGTTGTTGTCACTAGTTGTTGTCTGCACCTCACGGCCGCTCAGGCAGCAGTGTGATGGGAGGGGTTTGGAGCTGTGACATCAGCGTTTCCAAAAAAGATCAGTTTCGGAGTTTACACAAAGCCGGGCAAGGCGGCGTTTTTGAAAAGTGCGGTTTCGGTCTGTGCGGTTTTAGTGAAAATGCCGGCTTTGTGTGAACACAAGACCGAACCGCGTAAATATTTGTGCAGTATAAGAGAAACCCGTCTTCGTGTAAATGACCCCTCAACGAATTAAAAAAAAAAAAACCAAAACAAAAGAACAAACACATCCTCTGACCTGCAGCTTCACCAGAAACACCTGGTCATCTTCTGCCTGGATCTCCTTTTCATGCACGACCTGGCGGCAAGACGGGACAAAATGAGCGAGGCCACGCCCACCGCACCTAGCTGACGCCTCCTTCCGGCTTCCATTACCTTCCTGACTGGCGGCTTGACCACCACGTCCTCAAAGCCGTCGTCCGCCTTGACCGTCTGGAAGTTCTCGTGCAGGATGGCGATCTTCTTCTCGTTGTCCCAACCCGACGGACTGGTGGGGAACAAACGAGATGGGTTGCAAACCGGAGGCGACCGGGTGGGTAGCAGTGACGTGTGTAAAAAAAAATAAAAAAATGTGTGTGTGTGTGTGTGTGTGTACACACACACACACATATATATATATATATATATATATATCAGGGATATATACAATAAATGCAAGATCACAGGCATTTTCCTTTTTATGGGTATTTTTTTCTTTTTCAGTCACATATCGTCGGCAAAATTTCATGCAATATATTGAATATGGAAGATATCGTGTATTGTGATATTATCATTATCGTGGGCCAAATATCGTCACAGTATCGAATCGTGGGTTACCCGTATCGCCCCACCCCTAATGTGTGTGTGTGTACATATATACATATATATATATACATGTATATATATATATATATATATATATATATATATATATATATATATATATATATATATATATATATATATATATATATATATATATATATATATATATATGTATATATATATATATATATATATATATATATATATATATATATATATATGTATATATATATATATATATATATATATATATATATATATATATATATATATATATATATATATATATATATATATATATATATATATATATATATATATATATACATATATATATATAACAATTTTAAATTGCAGGCTTACATGAAGACGGCGTCTCTCTCCACCACCTGCGCCGAGCAGTGGAAGGGGAAGCCGTAGAGTCTGTGGACCAGGTATTTGTAGAGGACGTCCAGGTTCTTCATCTCCTTCACTGAGGTGTAAACCAGAGACGCCCCGTCTGACACGCCACCGTCAAGGATAAACGAGTAGGAAAAACACAGAGGCCACTCGCGGGTGATCAAAGCCGAGCTGATGGAGGAAACGACAACGACGATGCCGGCAAAACCTTTTCCTCGGCAGAAAAACACAAAACCTTGAAAAACACTCGAGTGGGGAAATCTTTTCAGGAAAAGCAATTTTCAAAGGCGGCTGCTCTTCCAACTCTCTGTGCAACAAGGTAATATCAGACTGTTCTAGCCCAGTAGACACCGAATTTAGCCCTGTGTTTGCTGCCTCCTGCTGAAATCCCGCCTCGCATGACCTTCAACAGGTTTGGAAAAGACCAAAAAAAAGGATACACTGCAGGCAGAAACGTCTGATATAAGACTGGATGAAGTCCAGGTGTTCATCTCTGTAGTCGTGCTCCTTCTCCAGCGTGCTGATGGCGTCGCACTGGTGTCGGGTCGGGGAGGGTGGTGGAGGGGCGAGTAACATGACATCATATTTTTAAATATCATGATTTTCTAAACGAAACCAAGCCATAATAAAAATATATACAGTCAGCCAAAATAAAGTATAAACACATCAAGAAAAGAAAAACTTGCATAAAAATGTAATTTGTGTTAGTACTTCTATATTACAGATAGTCGTAGAGGCCGAAGGTAACCTGTATTAACCCACACGTCATAAACAAGCGTCACTGCTGAATTGAACAGGCCATAGCGGCAAATATGGTGCTGAAAGTAGTTACCACTTTACACCAGGAGATGGCAGACACCTGTGGCTTCAATCTGACCAGTATTTGTGGGGGTGTTTATATTCAGATTTTGGAGTATAAATAGAGAGAAAGCCCGCCTCAGTCGAGGAGACGAGGAAGTGGTTGCAGTGGGAGCAGAGAGAGAAAGACAGTGAATTTTACAGAGAATACATCGCAGAGAGGTTTGTTCGTTGACGAAGTACTTCGTCAAGTAATGGCTGACTCAGATTCCGAAGAGGAATATTCGCACTCTGACGATGATGTTCAGTCGTCCCGTGAGAGCGAAGTCTGCAGGTGCGTCTTTACGCAGCGGCAGTGAGTCCATGTGCCACGACAGTCACCAAGCAGCACATGGGGAAGCAGGAGTGCTCAAAACACCGCTAATGGTGACGTGGGAATGAAAAAAATGGGGTGTTTGAGTCTGTTTGAGATATGTGGAAAATTATCAAAAGTAAATAAAACATTTTGATGAGCCTCGGGGTTTTGTGGAGACAGGGATCTGACATACAGATACCTGACATCTGACATTATACAAAAACAAACAAACAAAAGTTTACTCCTTTCACAAAGTTTGGATCATACTGAAGATTTTTCTCAGTTACAGTATGGCTTTATCTCTAACCACTTTCAAGTCATAGCCATTTGAAATCTTGATATCAAAATTGAATATTTTATTGAAAAAATTATGGCGCTTAAAGGGTTAATCTTGTGATGTCTGATGAATTTGGTATTGAAATATTTATGCAATTTATGCAGTTTTTCTTCTTCTCCTAATGCATGTATACATCATTTTTGGCTGATTCTGAAGATGCATCATCATCATCATCATCATCATCATCATCATCATCATCATGGACGCCCCTGCAGGCCTGCAGTGTTTCTGTGTGTCTCTACCTTTGTGCACACCACCACCACGGGGATACCCAGGTTGTGTGTGAGCGTGCCGTCTCCCAACGGCAGCAGCACGCTCTCCTCATCCTCTGCCCTCCGCTGCGGCGCGCCGTCTTCGCCGCTGCCGGGCTCCGTGTACTCCTGGAACTGTTTGACAACTGCAAGCACACACACACACACACACACAAAAACCCAGCCATTAGCAAACAGCTGACAGCAGAAAAACAGAAATAAAATCCCATCACCCGCTGCGACTTACGCCTGTGCTCCATCTCTCGCAAAGTCTCTGGCGCTACCCGCAGTTTGTCGATGTGTTCCCGGGCCACGGCGGCCCACTTCTGGAGGGAGTCCAGGGCGTTCCACGGCCGCGACATGTCCACCGTGATCAGCAGCAACGTCTCGCTGATGGCGTCCACCGGCACGGCCACGCCCTGCAGACCTTTATGGTAGAGGTCGCCGTCCAGCACCCAGGCGTTACACCTCGTGTGGTCTACGGCGACACAGACAACACAAACACATCATCATCGTTGTCATTTTTTAGTATTATTATTATTATTATTATCATTATCATTATCAACATGCAGAAGTGAGGCAGGACTCTTTGACGGCCAGGAGAGAGCAGCAGCTTGTCGGTTACCGTCGATGTCGTCGTCATGGACGCTGAAGTAGAGATATTCCAGGCCCCGCCCCTTCATGTACTCCTCCACCCCCTGGAGCTTTGCAACCAAGGTGGTTTTCCCCGAGCCCACCTCACCTGTACAGAACACACACAGTCAGCAATCAGGAAGAAAACCACAGGCAATAAACTGTGACAGCTAGTATCCCAATAATGCTTCAGACACTTTGGAATGCGTTGATACTTTATGAGATGCTAAGGAATGTCTATCTTCTATTGTACTTGGTCGGCACTTTATTCTAGCTATTATTATTTATTAGTAATATTTTTTTAAGTGTATCATTCCTATGTTTTAAGTGTCTTTGTAATACTTGGAGTGTTATTATTGATCGCATTAAATAGGTGTGCTCAAGTTAAGTTGTCAATGTATTGTGTTGTGTTTTCTCTCTATTGTTGTATGTTTCACACTTTTTAACTGTAACTCAAATTGCCATCTTGGGACATGAATAAAGTGCTTGACTTGACTTGACATGAATGAGGGAAAGAGAGCAAGAAGTGCAGGTGCAGTCCAGTGCCTGATAATAATCCTCACACGTGCACACATCCGCAACAATAGATCCCTGCACACATGCACTAAATGTCTGCAGTGCACACAAAAAAAAACCGTGGTCCTGTGGATTTGATTGTTGCGTCTTGTTATGGTTGGGAGCTCTGCTGATGCTGCTGCACAAGCACATCAACGCACACGAGCGGCCAGACAC
Source organism: Thamnaconus septentrionalis (assembly GCA_009823395.1). Taxonomy (NCBI): domain Eukaryota; kingdom Metazoa; phylum Chordata; class Actinopteri; order Tetraodontiformes; family Monacanthidae; genus Thamnaconus; species Thamnaconus septentrionalis. Next base: position 31,504,025 of record CM020502.1, on the reverse strand, counting down.
GCTGATTAGCCGTAACGGATGGCTAGTAAAGGCTGCGGATTATCACAGGCGGATGTGCAGATAGCGAGTGTGTGTGTATGCATGTGTGTGACCGATCACATAAAGGCCCTTGCTCCCCCACCTACACTCCCAGTGAGATGTGGCTGTCCTGTCCCCTCAGCATCATCTCCACCTAGCATGCAAGGGTTAGCATCGCTGCTGGATGCTAGAATGACTTGCAGGGCTGTGCAAAGTGATGAAAGAGCTGGCATGCAGGCATGCATGCATCCGCGTGCGCGCGCCCCCCCGCGTCGTGTCTAGACAAAAAAAAAATCACCTGTCTAACCGGCTACAACCCGCCACCTCATGTAAACACACAAGAGACCAGACGCCGAATAAACAGGCGGCACGTTAGAAGCCCGTGTGTGGAGGGATGAGACGATAACAGCTGCCATGCTAGTGAGGAGAACAGACGCCTATTGGTTAGCAGGGAGGCTGCGGGAGATACCCACCCATGACCAGCACATTCTTCCCGGACGGTAGCTTGGACCGGGAATGGGTTGACACCTCGCTGAGGATGGTGGACCTGCGAACAGAGGGAGCCGCGTTAGCAAGAGCCCCGAGACAAAGCCGCTTTCATTCATTGAGGAGCAGGAGAGCTGCAGAGCGCCGCCGTGCTGCCCGAGTCAGTCGCCGTGGTGCTGATGCTAGCTAGCCTCGTTAGCACGGGAGCTAGCTGTCAAACCATCCTCCCCCCTCCTCCCGTCACAATGGACCAAAGCTGCGGGCAAATTTCCCCTGGCACACGCAGCGGGCTAACAATAAACTCAGCCCGGATAACACGTCTCCCCACCATAAGTCCTGGCCGTCATCCTCCTCCGGGTTCTGGCTGTCCAGTGTGCTCTTCGGCCCGGCTGAGGTGGAGGATAATAGTGCACTCCTCCCTGAAGTCGCCATCTTCGCACGGTTTGTAAACCGAAGCGGAGTCGGAGCGCCCGGATGTTAGCTAGCCTAGCCTGGGGCGGCCAACGCGTCGCGCCGCGCCGCGCCGCGCCGCGCCGCACCGCACCGCACCGCACCGCACTGCACTGCACTGTCCGCCACGGCCGGGGCGTGGTCCGTCCTCACAATAGGGTTACCTGACCCGGACACGAGATGATCTCATCATCACCTCTCATCGCACACACATTACAAAGATTAACATGAAAAGATGCTTAAATTATTTATGATGATGATGATGATGATGATGATGATGATGATGGTTTTAAATTCACGGTGCTGTCTCGGATTTGAATGGATAACAATTTTATGTATCCTGTGGCTAAAATATAATGAACCTACAGTAATATTGAGTCAGTCAGATGAAGCTAAAGCATGGTTATTTATTATTATCATTATGATTATTATGATTATGATTATGATTATTATTATTATTATTATTATTATTATTATTTACAAAAACAGATTTAAAGAGTAATTCAGTTTGATGGGTAAAATATCCAAGAAAATAGACATTCAAAACTTAAGACAATTAAAGGATCAACAAGGCCAAGGTCCTAATTTTGTCTATCACTTTTGTGAGCCTCTTTAAATGGTACAAATATATATTATAAAAGCTGACACCAAAGAGATGGCATGCGTTTGCATGCTCCTCCTTGTAAATCAAGATTTTAACTTTCATGTTTATATAAAATTGTCTCTTTTTACTCGGTCTAGAAAGCAAACAAATAAAACAAAAAATGATTTGGGTTTTGCCAAAGAGAAAACTAATTCAGGCTCAGTTGGAGCCAATAAAATCCTCTTAAAACTGTTACCTCCCAAATCATCCTTTGATCTATAACAGCCTGTGGCATCGGGCCTAAGCCTGAAGGATAAATTCCATTACAGTTTATTTAGCATATTTTAGGTTCACTCTGACAGGAGCTATTAGGCAAAATGTGCATGCAGACTAATCTGGAGATAAGTGGTGACAGCAGTGGGTTTAGAGCAGGTTTAGACAAGATGACAGTGCATAATGACGCTTCAAATGTGCCCATTAATCCTAATGGTATTTCTGTCTTTCTTTCATTTTTAGACCACCTAGGCGCAACTGGGCTTCATTAAAAGTCTGTGAAACTACAGAAGTGTGAAAGCAAAGAAAATAACAAACAGCACTTTGTACATTTGTAGCCACAACACCTTTTAATGGAATACGACCGTGAAGGCCAAGCCGAGCAATGCAGAACAAATTGAAACGGTTTCAAAAGTGCAGCTGCCGTATAGATCTAATAAAAAAGGACTTTCATCCGTTTTGAAATCAAAAAAAAGAAAAGAAAATTGAGGCCGAGGCCCATCTGGACGATCTGTGATTCCATGTTTATTCCTGCTGCGCAAATGGCCTCATACATTTAGAATCACGCGAGCCAATGAGCCCGGCGTGAACTTGAAATTAGCTGTCAAGCAGGTCTCAGGTGTGCGGTCACCGTGTATTACAAAACCACCCAGGCGCAGCGGAGCCAATCAATGGCTAGGAGAGAGAGAGAGAGAGAGAGAGAGAGAGAGAGAGAGAGAGAGAGAGAGAGAGAGAGAGAGAGAGAGAGAGAGAGAGAGAGAGAGAGAGAGAGCGAGCGAGCGAGCGAGCGCGAAATCACTTCCCTCCACTTTTGTGCGTTCTTGTACAGACTCACGGCCGCTAGATGTCACTGTGGCGCCGTGCTGGCCTGGGCGGCCAGTCCCTCCGCGCTGCCGCTGCGCCCCCCCGGCGGACCCAGCAGCAGGGATGACAAACTCCAGTTAAGTGGCGCACCCCCCCTCCCCAGCCCCCCATACCCTCCCCTCTCCTTTTCCTCACCCACCCCCTCCCGCTTCCGCCACCACCACCACCTCCTCCTCCTCATCATCTTTCACCCGGAGTAAACCCAGGGCGCACGGACTGAAGCCGCATCACCTCGGCGCGCTCACTCGCATGCATGCAGGGAAGTGGTGAGGAGGAAGGTTGGCACAGCACAGCAGCTCAGCCAGGAGGAGCAGGAGAAGCAGGAGCAGCAGGAGCAGCAGGAGCAGCAGGAGCAGCAGGATCCCGACTCAGCTCCGCAGTGTTGTAGGAGGGGGTAGGAAAGAAGCAAGAGGAGGTGGTGGAAGGAGTGGAGAGGGGTTTGGTGGTGGGGGGACGAGGCGAGGCCAAGTGCTCAGCTCACATAGAGACAAAGACAGAGTGTGGAGGAGACACGGACGGAGATGGGTCCGGAGGCTGCGAGCTGCCCGTGATTTGCGGCGAAGTTGCTCGGCTGCGCTCAGATCTGTCACCCACCTCGCGCACACACCCACCCGCCGCCCGCCACCCGCCTCCCGCCTCCACCAGCAGCCCTGCCTCCGCCAGGTCGTTGAGGTGAGTTTGATCGTGCATGCGTGACTTCACGGGGAAACGGGGATTCGAGGGTGGGCTGCAAAGGCTTCTGCAAAACACCCCCTTCCCCAACACCTCCCTCCACATCTTTTTTTTTTCTCCCCCTGCACTGTGCTGTAAGTGCAAAGACACGCTGTATGTGATGACATCAGATTTTTGTTGCCTCCTGCCTCCCCCTGCTGCATCTCCCACGTCTTGAATTGCATGAGTTAGTGGGCTTTTTTTTTTTAATTCTGTACACATGCGATGTATTTCCTGTATCACGTACACATGACACAGACAAAACTTCATTCTTTTTTTTTGGTGGTGATGGGGGGGTGGGGGTGGGAGGAGGATTACAGCAGAGGGACTGACACGGTGGAAATGCAAGGCGCTGTCATATTGCTTGCAGGTCACTCTCAGCCAGACCCCTCGCTTCAATTCCCCGCTGCCAGAGTGCGTACAGGAGCGGATCAGCCCGCTGACACCAGCTGATCCCTTCCCTTCCGTCGCCTCTGCTGCTTCATTTGCTCTCACTTGACTGCCTTTCCCACCAATTTTTGCCCCACCCACCCCACCCCTCCTCTCTCTTTTTCATGTCTACCCTCTCACTCCATCCCTCTGTCATCCTGCTCCACCACCTCCCCTCCCCAACCCCACTCCGACACGCACTTCTCTCCGCCTTAGCCGCCGTCTCCCTCACACACTCTGGCTGTCAGCTCTAATAACACACAGCCAGAGTTTGAAAGAGCAGGCCGGCTCCACTTCTTCTTCCTCTTCTTCTTCTGACACTCCTCTCTCTCTCTTTCTCTTTGGCGTGTCCGGCCGGGCACGTCTCCCTGCCACCTGGCCTGATTGATATGCAGCGGACGGCTGTGGGAGGGGGGGGGGGGGGGTTTGTTGGTTGAGTTGAGTTAGGTCTTTGCCCTGCGGTGTTTGTGTCAGGAGATGCTGATCCTTGGTCTGATAATCAATAGACCAGCGAGCAATTACAGTCGACTTGAGCTTGGCGGAACCTTTTCCAGTGAGGCCGAGGCATTAGTGTCAAATCTGTCACACTCACTTTTCGCACATCAGCCTGTTTGAGTGGCTGAACGGACACACACACACACACACACACATGCTGTCATGGGTCATGGCCTGGCACTGTCATGACTGATTGTCACGCCGCAGACAAACAAGAGGAGCCCTGGAATGATTTTTCTTTCTTACAGTCACCCCGGCAATCAATCAAGTCTCCTCGTGTTGCTTTTGTGCGTCTCTACTTTCACACGCGTGAGTGATGCCAACAGCTCACAGACACACTCTTCCGCTGGGGATCCGCAGGTTCCCGCCGAGCAGTTTAAGCACGGCGACCAAGTAAAAAAAACGTTTCCGCCTCGTCGTCGTGCGGCGAACCATTCCCACCCTGTGGATGTGATCGGACTCAGCGGTGCCGCGGCTGGATAACACAATTAACGTCGCACAACTCTCCCACTTTATTCTTTCCCGCATCCGTTCAGAGGCTGTTACATGAATCCGATAATAACCACTTTCTAGCCTCAAGGCATCACTGGCTGCTCTGCTGCGTCTGAGGTTGGGGGTTTTCTCTCTCCCTCTCTCTGACAAAACACTTTTTTTTATTCTTTACGCTTTGGCCAGATCTTCTCTGACAAAGTGTCATGTGACGAAAACCCTCCATCCCATCCCATCAGAAAAAAACAGAAGAGGAAAGACAAAAAAAGAGCACGAGTGAGAAACGTCACAGCCGATGAGATCTTACACAGTGAGGGGTGGGGGTCCTGTGCATCCGCTGTCACTATCACTGTCAGCTGCCGTCAACCGGAACAGACAGGCATCTGCTGCATGGCACACACACACACACACACACACACACACACACACACACACACACACAGGCACCTGCCCTTGTGGCTCTCTCACTCTTTGTGCAGCCAGTGTGCTTTGCTAAAAATAATCAGCGGTAGCCAGCAGCACACACATGGAACATGAATTATGGAATGCAAGAAGGACAGAGAGGGAGAGAGAGAGAGAGAGAGAGAGAGAGAGAGAGAGAGAGAGAGAGAGAGAGAGAGAGAGAGAGAGAGAGAGAGAGAGAGAGAGAGAGAGAGAGAGAGAGAGAGAGAGAGAGACATTCAGGTCAGAGTCAGACCCAGTTCCAGGAGCTCCGCTCCCCAAGGGGTGACTCTGTCGAGCGCCGCCTCATGAATATTCAGCGGCGCCGCTGATCCTTCGGTTCGGACTTTGAGTGGACTCGAACCTGCGTCCTCGTGTCGGCGGCGCAATGCAGGTGCAGCATGGCTGGAAGCAGGCAAGTGCACGGCGAGCACACGAGCGTGTCGGCTGGTCCAGTCGCTGCAGGCTGCAGGACGGGAGCAGTTTTCATCAATAATCCAAATCTCTGCCGGCGGACACGCTGCTTTAAAGGTGCTGCAAAAATTCCACCTGCCCCCCACAGACAGGGGAAACGTTACCCTGTACCCCTCTGTGATGTCACAAAGGGGCGCCCACACACCTGTGCCAGGATGATTGACCGCCACCCCCTCGCCCACCCAACCCTCGTTTCGATCCCCCTCCTCCCATCAACACGTTGGAAGGTCCAACAAGGTGATTCTTCTAGCAGGAGGGTGCAAACAGAGGGCTAAATACCCTGTCGCCTGCCTGCCCTGCCTGGAGGGGAGTATTATTAAACACCGCGATGTTGCTTCACAGAAAAAAATATTGAAGAAGATCTCAAGATATTTTCCCATTAGATGTTTGATGCGAGTGACGCATCCTCTCAGGTCGGACTTTAAAGGTCCAGCACACACACACACACACACACACACTTGCTCACTCTTTTTGTCATTAACACATCTCTGGGTAATTACCTATCAAGCCGAAATTGGGCAGAGTTACACTGGGGGGCCCCATGTACCACTAATGAGTGCGTCGCAGCGCAACACACACACACACACACACACACACACACCCGAGCTGAGTGCGCAGCGGACGCCCGCCCGCCCGCCCACGCGTCCTCCTGACTGAGAGCTGATGAAGCGGCCAAATTGAACACACCTGTGTGTATTGCTGACGGACGTGTGGAAGCCTCGAGCAGAAGAAACTCATGGCGTTCACCACCACCACCACCACCAACATCAACATCACCACCGCTACTGTGAGATGAATAAAAAACGAAAAAAAAGCAGATTATGATCAGAACTCATTGGTAGGAGGATTTCGTTTTTGCCTTAAATGTGCTTCAAGGTCCAAGACTGAAACTCTGAAGGAATGTCGCTTTGATTCACGTTATTGGGTGGTGGTGGCGGGGTCGGGGGATGGTGATTTGGTGCGTGAGGGGTGTGAGGGGAAGCAGGGGGGGTTTGTCTGTGCGGTAACAGCCATTCCAGATGCTGGCCGCTGTTCTATTCTTCCGGGGCCGCTAACGCGATACGACCCTTGGAAATCTGAGCAGAAACCTGCAGCTTGGCTCCGGTTGCACGGCAGCAGGAGGCCTTGAGCGTGTGTGTGTGTGTGTGTGTGTGTGTGTGTGTGTGCGCACATGTGCATTTGCATACATCCGTATGAGGGTTACATTGGGTACGATGAAAGATGAGACGCGAGAGACGTTATCGACCTGTGTGAAATATATTGTGCAGTGATCTTTCAAGCGCGGCAGAACTGAGGTGGAGATGCTTCAGAGTGTGAACTTTGACCTATTGATGCCGCCTTGTCTGTCTTATTTACAGCCGCCTTTTGTGCGCATCTGAACTGTATACGGGTGTGTATGTGCGGGAAGTGCATGCGCTTAACCTGAACCTGCACACCTGACTGACTCTCTCTATCGCCCCCTCCCCACTCCCGTCTGCCGCTGCAGCGTGCGACCCACCCGTCCCTCCCGTTCGCCATGAGCAACATCTACGAGTCGGCCGAGGCCACGCTGGGCTTCATCAGCTCGCCGTGCCTGACCAAGGTGGAGCTGAGGGTGGCCTGCCGCGGCATCTCGGACCGCGACGCTCTCTCCAAGCCCGACCCCTGCGTGGTGCTGAAGATGCAGTCGCACGGCCAGTGGTTTGAGGTATGGTGGCGCCCTCACTGGGGCTAAAAAGGTATTGAGTTCAAGATTGTCTGAAAAAAAGTGTGTCAACTTTTTCTAGTTTTTTTTATTCAACCTTTATTTGCCCAGGCAAACAATTAAGAACAGATCATTATTTACGTCATCATTTGTAGCCTGAATAAAGCATTTTTGAATGCAAAAACGCTACATGGGATTCCGCTAAATACGTGACACTGATCTCATTCGCAACTAGCAGCCATAGTAGCGCGCGTGTTGCTTATCTGCAGGGAAGAGTCGACGTTGCGCGACCCGCTGTGCAATCCCTGCTAAAGGTTCTCTTTGTAGACGGCCTTCGAAATCATCCGAGCACATCATTGGATGCATGTTGGACTAAATGACTATATTTAATCAAAGCGCCGCACACTGATTGTGTCAGCGACACTCTCATACTTAATCACTCTGCAGTGTGTGTGTGTGTGTGTGTGTGTGTGTGTGTGCTCTCCTCGCCTCTTCTAAATTATGGAAGCTAATTGTCACGGAAAGGCAACAGGAACTGGGATCTCGGTGCGTGTGTGTGTGTGGGCAACGTTTTGCACCAGTTGTTTTGCTTTCCCTAAAATAATAAGGGCACCACGAGGGCTCACTCAAACACAAAGTGCGTCCTAAAAACAGATTAAAAATCACCAAGCAGACAAGAGCAGCAGTCGACGGTGCGGCACCACAAACAAAAAGAAAAGAAAAGAAAAGAAAGAGGGAGAAACCCGCCTCACAACTGGCACCATTTGATTCCGTTGCTCCTCATTTGCACCCAGGCTTCTCATTTGCTGGATCTCCCGCCTTTGTCAGCCCTTTCATTCCCGCCAGCGAGTGTCACGTCTGCCATTAGTGAAGGTTGTGGTGTGCACAACAGAAGAGGAGGAGGGGAGGAGGAGGAGGAGGAGGAGGACGCCGCCGCTGCCGCCGCTGCCGCCGCTGCCGCCGCTGCTACAAGCGTTCAAACCATCCTGCCGGCCCCTCCCTCGCCCACGGCTGAGGAAGAGAGAGAGTCTTTTATATATGTTGTGTGTGTCGGAACTCACACACGCCCACGCATATGGCCGCACATTTCATAGAGACGTTTTCACAAGCACAACCGCTACACGCTACGCGCTACACTCTTTGCGCCAGTACAAAGTGCATTTTTGGTGGCAAAAAGACGCAGCGACACTGAGTTACTTTTTGTTGACGCCCCTGCGATCGTCTGAATGCGCGCGCATTAGAATAAGAACAAGAGTAAGAATGCCTTTGTTTATCCCACATTGGGGTAATTTGCATAATTACAGCAGCATATACAGTACAAAGAGAAGAAGAAAATGAATTAAAAGGAAATAGAGAAATAAAATAAATCTACCATTGCGTGTGTGTGTGTGTGTGTGTGTGTGTGTGTGTGTGTGTGTGTGTGTGTGTCGGCACTGCTGTGCCCGTTGATTTGTGCGCATTAATACATTTATGACTTCATCTTGCTCTCATGAGGCGGCAGCACATTGAGGCGAGTGTCAGATAAAGGCTAAATCTGTTTGTGTTTGTTGTGTATGCGTGTGTGTGTGTGCGCGCGAGCGGCAGTGTGCCAAAGGGTTATCTTCGACATAAAGGAGCCAGTTGTTTCTGCCTGGGCTGGATGGTTTTTTTTTTTATTCGCAGCTCCTGACAGAGAACTTTTGTTTGGCTGTTGCCTGTTATTTTCTCTGTCAGAAGCCGAGTGAAAGAGCGGGAACAAAAAGTGGAAAAAGGGCTTGGATCAATGCTGCGTCTGTGAAGCCTCTCAACTGCCAAACCAAACATCTTGTATGATTTCTTTTTTGTTGGCCATTAAAAAAAAATCCATAGCCCCACTCTTCAAGTTGATAAGTGTAAACAATGCGTTAATGGTTATTTGCGATAATTGCACGTTGCCCAGTGGAGCCGAGGGGTCGCGATCGATGCCGCGTGGCAGCGGGTTTTTGCTGCTGAATGAACTCCCATAATCCTCCGACCACATGGGAAGCTCAATAAAAAGAAAACTAATCTCCGCCGCTGCCGAAGGAACGGCGCTGATGCCGAGGTGCGGCGCCAAGTTTCACTGTGTGCAATGTTTCCCCAGATTGATGCCGACGATTGAATTCATTTACGAGTTTACTTCGGGGGAACTTGTAAATACATTTGTAAATAAAAATGCATAAATCACTTTGTGGGAACTTTATGCGTTTGACATTGGAAAAGCTCTTTCACAGTCACGGAGATTTCTGCCATCGTTCAGCCACCTGCTCGTCCATTAATCGTCATTTAAAAACCTCCCGGACGCTTTTGCCTTTGCCAAAGGTCGTTTTATTTCTGACTGTTTGACAAAACCCTTCATCAATTGCATGGTGGCATATTACATTTTTTCTCTGTGTGTGCGTGCTTGCAGGTGGACCGCACAGAGGTGATTCGCAGCAGCAGCGGGCCGGTCTTCTCGAAGATCTTCCTGGTGGACTACTACTTTGAGGAGGTCCAGAGGCTCCGCTTCGAGCTTCACGACATCAGCTCCGGGAACAACGGCCTGCGTGATGCAGACTTCCTGGGAGCCATGGAGTGCACGCTGGGACAGGTCCGAATGAGTTTCCATTTTTCTCTGATTATCACGATACGGGGTCAGAACTACTCCTCTAGGGTCTGTCAGCATCCTGGATGTCATCAAGTCACGTCACCCATGGATGGAGAACCATCCAGTTCATTCTAACACCTGCCCCGTGTGTGTTGTGTGCAAATATTTGAACACTCCGGTCGCACTCAAGTCCAAGACCATATAGGCCGGGAAGAACGGATTGAGGTGTGAAAACTCACCTGAGCGCAACCACTGATAACACTAACACACAACTGTTGTTTCAGGTTATTTTGTTATTACTCAAGGAAATTAATTTGACACAACAGGACAGTCACAATTGAGTGGTTCTGTCAGTCAGCCACCCTGTACTACAGACTGTATTCGCACATGTGCATCGCAAGCCTGGCTGTCTGGCGGTGTTTGTGAAGGTGAGCCCACTGAGCGAGTGTTTGCTCTGATTAGGACGAGAACGACGCAACTTCAAGATCAGCGCGGGTGAAGCCAAACCGAGCCCAGCCGCAAATGGAATCTTAATGAGGCTCTCTGATATCTGGGTTAATGTGGCGAGGCCCCGGTCGTCCTCCAATTCTTCTTTGTCGCGTGGCGCTTCTCTCTTAACTCCTCCCCGACCCCCCGATGTCTAATCAATGTTTAAAGACTGCCTTTGTTTCTTTGTTTAATATGCAGAAAGATAACGATAAAAGGGGGGCGAGGGTCGTGATCGCGGTATTGCTCATTACCGAGGCGTTGGAGGCGTACGTTGTTTTGTTTTTTTTTTTTCCGGAGACATGGTTCTCAGTGTCAGGCGCATAAAACTGCTGGATTTACAACAGCCGGGAGAGCCGCCAAGGCCAACGGTGGAAGTTTTACTGGAATGGGATCCAGCTCGGCCACCGTTTTGTCGAAATGACAACATCAACAGCAGCAGCGGCAGCTGCTGCAGTAACGCAGCCAGCGGCGGCGGCGGCGGTGGCGGCACCTCTCCGGAGAGTCGTGGCGGAATTAAATCAGCGTCGCTGCGACAGAAACTAATCAGTTTTTGTGTGACATTTGGGGGAGATAACGGCGAGTCTGTTGCGAGGATGCGCCAGTATCAGAGCACCGTCGACAAACACGCACACACCTACACACACAGATACACCCACAATAGTGTGTGTTGTAATGTTGCTCGGGGGTAGAGGGGAGCAGGGAGGAGGGAGGAGGGCGGAGGCAAGTCGCGCCTGCAGTGCCGTCTCAGCAGGATCTTCACAGTTAGGTTACGTTATGTAAGACACGCTATCCTGAAAACTGAACTTTTGTCTCGCCAGAGATGCACAAAGTGTGCATCATGAAAAATGCAACACAAACACAGATTTGCACACATGCACCGACTTCACACCGCAGACTTTGTAACCCTGAGGTCTGAGGAAGTCCTCAAGCAGTACGCTGATGACACCCTGCTGGTCATCGACGTCACAGGGTCACATGGTTGGTTGCCCATGCCAACATGTGTCACCTGGACTGTGTGTGTGTACGCATGTATGTGCGTGTGTGTGTGTGTGTGTGTGTGTGTGTGTGTGTGTGTCGTTTTTCCAGATTGTCTCCCAGAGGAAACTGACCAAAGCTCTACTCAAGCAGGGGAACACTGCTGGGAAGTCGTCCATAACGGTACATAACCACCTCGACATGCACACATGCACACACACACACACACACACACACACACACACACGCACACACACACCTTCTGCTGCTCACACTGGCTTAGGAGCATCAAACTGTATCGATGTGGCCGCATATTCCTCCTCCATCTTTCACACCTTTTTCTCCTCCTCCTCCCGCACCTCCCCTCCGTCTTCACCCCCTCCACTCCCGCCCCCTCCCACCTCCTCCCACCTCACCCCCACATCCCATCCAATTAAAGGTGACAGCGGAGGAGTTGTCTGGTAATGACGATTATGTCGAACTCTCCTTCAGTGCCCGGAAACTTGACGACAAGGTCTGTCTTGGTGTGTGTGTGTGTGTGTGTGTGTGTGTGTGTGTGTGTGTGTGTGTGTGTGTGTGTGCACATGCACTTCAGGGCTGAGGGCTTCTTTGAGGTTGAGATGAGAGGAATTAATATTCAAAGATATGAGCTTATGTGTGTGTTCTTGTGTTGTGTGTGTGTGTGTGTGTGTGTGTGTGTGTGTGTGTGTGTGTGTGTGTGTGTGTGTGGGTGGGTGGGTTATGGGATTTCATGAGGGAGCCACTCAGGCACAATGCACAGGAGCACAATCTGGTTTCCCAGCGAGGCAGGTGGGCAGCCAATCTCCGGCCGCCGCACAAACAGATAACTATTATTAATTCTTCAGCCTCCGCACGACACACACACACACACACACACACACACACACACACACACACACACGTGCGCGGTCCCGGACACGGATGACTAATCCAAACAAGTTGCACCCTTTCAGATGGGTGGGGTTGGGTGGGTGCTGAGGAAGGAAGAGGGAGGTGGAGATAAATCGAAGAGCAGCTGCTGAGAAGGAAACAAGGAGGGAGAAAAAAAACTAATTTTGCTGTGAAGTGAATGATTTATGGCGATGTGAGACGATGCCGAGGCCGGTGCCTAATGGCTTTTTTTTTTTTTTTTTTTAACTTCTCCTCCTCCACCTCCTCCTCCTGAAGGACTTTTTCAGCAAATCCGACCCATTCCTGGAGATTTTCCGGATAAACGACGACGGGAGCGAGTCGCTGGTCCACAGAACTGAGGTAGCCGTCTGGTTTTTGTTGGGGTTTTTTTCGCACTTAGGGATATCTGGCCCCACATTCAGTGACGTGCACACTTTTCTGCTCTGCTTCCTCCAGACGGTCATGAACAACCTGAGCCCAGTGTGGAAGTCCTTCAAGGTTTCCCTGAACACCCTCTGCAGCGGCGACCCCGACAGGGAGCTGAAGGTCAGTCGGAAGGTCACGTCGTGTCTCGTATTTAAACGCATGAACTGTCGCTCCGCGCGGAGCATTTTCCTTCCTCCCGCTCATCATGACGCATCCGTCTGGTCGAGATCCCGTAGAAAACACTTGGAAAGAGGAGTGAAAACGTGGAAGGTGATTGACAAGTTTGACAAACTGCAGCATCCAGGTGAATCACTGCAGCAGCAGCTGCTGTTTAGAGCTGCTCGCTTCTTCTTCTTCTTCTTCTTCTTCTTCTTCTTCTTCTTCTTCTTCTTCTTCTTCTTCTTCTTCTTCTTCTTCTTCTTCTTCTTCTTCTTCTTCTTCTTCTCCTTTTTCTTCTTCTGTGATTTATTTTCCCAGAGTAGTTCAGAGCCATCCAGCTTCATCGTCACAACTCGACCTCTGCATCAAGGGAGGACTCGTGCTCTTGAAATCAATTAAAGATTAAGACTTAAAACAATTCCTCTTGGAAGACGGATGAGCACAATTTTGCTCGTGCCGCTGCGCGCAAGGCTGAAGCAAACCTGCAGCGTTTCATAAAACCTTTAACCCTCCGCCAGGCACACACAAGAGACATTAGGAGAGGATGTGCATCACCGCAGAGCCTGCAGCTTGTTTCTTTCCTTCTTTCTTTCTTTTTTTCTTCTTTTTTGTTTCCTTTAATCGCAGCATGCAAATAATCGGGTTCGTCAAACAGAAGCAGAGCGCCACGTAGCCACGAGCAAAGCGCCGTTCCGAGCCGCTGCTCCGCCTCAATCAGCTCCTCTTTTCTTCTGCGCCAGTTGAGTTCAGGTCATCAGGCGGCTTCCCTGGTGCCGCCGCTGCCGCCGCGTTATTTAAAGACTGAGACTGTGCGAAAGAGCTCAGCGGTCGTCCTGGACCCTCAACCTTTTTTTTTTCTCTCTTTTTTTTTCCACCTGCACTCGCCAGGAACGGATCTCGCTTGCGCTGTGCTGTGTGCGCGTGTGCGCACACTGTAGCGTCCGGCGTGCAAAGGCGGCGACACCAGCGACTGCACTCTGCGCCGCCAAACAGTTCATTCTTTTTCATGAATAAACATGAGCCTGCTCATTAAATATTCAAAGGCATCTTAACTCCACATGGCTCCTGACAGCAGGAGAAAGGGCTCGCACACGCACACACATGCGTACATGCACACACACACACACACACACACACGAGCGCACACATGCACTCACGCGCGCTACGGGCTGCAGTTTCCAGGGCTACCTGTTTGAAGCCTCAGAGCCACAGTGAGAAACGACAGGGCAGAGATTTCTTTCGGGCTCCTCCTCCTCCGTCCTCCTCTTCCTCCTCCTGCTCCTCTTTCTCCTCCTCTCCACAATCTTCGTGTATAAACCACCCGCTATCTGTCTGCCTGTCTCACCAACAGTCCCCCTTATCTGCTTCCCACTCCCCCCGCGGCTCCACGTCTCTCTACCCAGCAGCTAGTATTCGCTGAATGAAAAGAAAAGAAGGTCCTTCACTTTCTTTTTCTTCAGCATCTCCCAGTATAAGAGGCTGCTGCTGCGGCTGTGGCAAAAATGAAAAGAACCCCCCCCCCCCTCCCGCCATCGCCCCCCCAACATCTCAAGCAATAATGATCATGGATGCAGGGAAAAAGACACAGAGAGCACACACACACACACACACACACACACACACACACACACACATCACACAAAATGATGACGGACTTCAGGTGCGTCCACTCCACTGGAGGGCGGGTGGGAAATGAGGGGATTACCGCCGCTCCTCCTTTTTAATCAAGCGCCGGCAGGCCCTGCTTCTGATCGCCAGTTGTTGGCGCCGGTGCACACGAGAAGGTCAAGAAGCCCAAGAGTAGAATGACTCAACCCCCCACCCCCCCCCCCGCAACCACCACTACCCCGCTAGCGCCCCCCCCTCACCCAATCAACTGGAATCCATCGCACCTCATTGGTCGACTCCACCCGCCGCCGGTGCCGTTGGCGCCCGCTGAGGCCGTTCAAGACGACGGCGTCGGGACTCTACGGCTGGCGGAGCCTTGACCCCGACGTTTGGCCGCTGATGGAGGTCGTTTTTCATGTCTAGTACCTTGTTTGAGGGGAAACAATTATGTCTAAAACACACACACACACACACACACACAGAGTTAAGCTGTCTCTTAACCGCAGCCTTCTCAGCATCTTCAGATTAATATTTCACCGCTCCATCGCCCGCACACCCCCACCCACCCCCCCTCCCCTGGCTCCGCCTTATCAATCATTCAGCATGGCATTTCCCAGCGCGCTTTGAGAGCGTGCGTGTGCATGCACCTGTCTCAAGGCCGCGGCGTTGCAGCTGCACCTTCGGCTGAATCAACGCCCCATGTGTGTGCGTGTGTGTGTGTGTGTGTGTGTGTGTGTTGTTTGGCAGTGCACGGTGTGGGACTGGGACTCGAACGGGAAACACGATTTTATCGGGGAGTTTCAGACCACGTTCAAGGAAGTGAGAGCGGAGCAGGAGGGCAAACAGGTGAGGAGGAGCACCCCACACACACACACACACACACACACACACACACACACACACACACACTGCAACAGTGATGACCTTATTAAATCAGTTTTGTTACTTACTAGGCTTTGACAGTCATGGTCATTATTACATGGTCATTATTACAGTGAGATATAATCCAGTGTGTTATGAGATGTTTTTATCCCCCACTGGCGTCCCTCAGGGGCACCATTGAAACCAATGAATGGCCAAGTTTGAGGCCGATTGATCTCCGTCTCTGCAATGAATTATTTTCAAGAACTGGTGCGAAAGCTCTTCCCTGCAGTGGGACAATAAAGTCTTGGCTTTTTTCGTCTTACAATACAATAAACAACAAAAAGAAGCTTTTATAAAAACTTCAACTCTGTTTTGTCTCGTTTGCTCATGGTTTGACTCGCTGGAGGGATTTAAAAAAACAAAACAAAAAAAACAAAACAACAACACTGTGTGGGAGAATCAAGTTGAGCTCTTGGTCTTACAAAGAACCAGAGCCAGCCAGGAAATCAAATCCGGCCTGGTTAACAAAACACTCTGAGACGAGAGGCCTTGAGAGCCCTCCAGTGCCTGTGACCAGCAGCCTCGTTAGTGGCTCGTTGTGATTGGTCCCCTGGGAACTCGCATGCTGTCTGTTGTCTGTCTTCTGCATGGAATTGCTATTGGCTGTTGGTTTGTAAAATGGCCCTGAACTGTCCCAGATCCAGTGGGAGTGCATCAACCCCAAATACCAGATGAAGAAGAAGAACTACAGAAACTCTGGCGTGGTCATCCTCAACCACTGCAAGGTGAAGCAACGCTCTACTCTGCACTGTTGAGCACTAAAAAAAAAAAGAAAAAGGAAAAGGAATGTGTTTGCTAGCAGCAAATTTGCACTGGCCAAGTTGTAAATAACGGGGCAGTTTTCAATTGTTCCACATGCATGTGGCATCAAAAATATTCATTTCTGAGCACACGATCACAAAGCCAAAGCTGGGAAATGACAGAATTTCAGAGCGAAACCTCCTTAGTTTTTTGAGCCGCCTGTAAATTCCCAAACAAACCAACGCGTCAACTCCCAGCTACACACAGCTCATTCCGCCGCTCTCAAATCCAATCTAAAGTTTTCCTGCAATTTCCCCCACCCCTGGCAGGTCATCAAAATGTATTCCTTTCTTGATTACATCATGGGAGGCTGCCAGATTCAGTTCACAGTGAGTCGCCCCTCGCTTTTTTTTTTTTTTTTTGTTTGTTGTTGTATTTTCCTCTCCGATGACACACTCTCTCATCCGTGTGTATATGTGCGTGCGTGTGCGTGTGTCTCAGGTGGCCATAGACTTCACGGCTTCCAACGGGGATCCTAGGAACAGCTGCTCCCTCCACTACATCCACCCCTACCAGCCTAACGAGTACCTGAAAGCCCTGGTGGCCGTCGGCGAGATCTGCCAAGACTATGACAGGTTGATCCTCCGGAGCCCATCAATCATCATATGGCAACGACACCGTCCAACGCACACACACGCACAGCCAAGTCCTTTTTCATAAAAAGCGATTTATGGAATCAGTCATCCAACGACGACAACAAAAAAAAAAAAGTGTATAAAATCTCAGTGAACGTGTCTCTCTCCGCAGCGATAAAATGTTCCCCGCCTTCGGCTTCGGAGCGCTGATACCTCCTGACTTCAAGGTAAAGACTTTAAAAAAAAAAAAAAAAAAGATTAAAAAAAGATGCAGCCAGCTGCCTCTTGTGTTTTTTACGGGGGAATCACATCCGTCCACCCTGTAAATTGGAAGGAGCGTCCTGCGCTAACAGGCTCTCTGTGTTCTCTGCCCCCCAACCCCCGCACCAAGGTGTCACATGATTTTGCCGTGAACTTTGACGAGGACAATCCGGAATGTGCTGGTGAGCCATCCGACACACACACACACACACACACACACACACACACAGACACACACAGGCTGGAGTGTCACTAAGTTGGAGTAGCTGGGTTCTCATGGTTGATGCCATTATTAAACATGTCTGCTTAGTAGAGTGTGTATGAAAGACGGGATCAGATGAAATTTTTATTGACAGGCACAGGTACACAGGTGCAACCCCCCCCCCCCCCACCCACGTTTGAGCGTCACAGGATCCAATCACGTCTCCCCCCCATCTCTTCGCTCGCTGTCACTTCCCATCTTTGTCCCGCCAAAATCTCCTCCACACCTTCTCTCCTCTCCTCCCCTCTGCTCTCCTCCCCCTGCGGCACACACACACACACACACTCTGCACGCAGCTCGTGCCGCAGGAAGCGTTTCAAGCTGACGGAGGAGCCTGAAGGAAAAAACAACACTAATCTCTATGTGTGAAATGGGCTTCTGTGCTCTTATCCCGACATATCTGAGCTCCAGCCACTGTGCCAGTGTGTGCGTATGGGTGTGTGAGTGTGTGTGCACGAGTGTTTAGTTGAGCCTCAAGCTCGCCTTAAAAAAAAGAAAACACCCAAGTCACCTTGGAGCGCGCTGGAAGGAAGGAACGCCGTCTGAAATGTTTTCACAGGCACTTTTGCAAACGGCGCAACCCTGCGACTCGCCAAGGCCGGTGCCTCTTGTTGTGACGAGAGAATGTGAGTGTGTGTGTGTGTGTGTGTGTGTTCTGCAGGGATTCAAGGCGTGGTGGAGGCCTACCAGAACTGCCTCCCCAAGATCCAGCTGTACGGACCCACCAACATCGCCCCCATCATCCAGAAAGTAGCCTCGTCGGCCTCGGAGGAGATGCACACCAAAGAGGCCATGGTGAGGAGAAGGATGAGAGGAGGAGGGCAGGAAGAGGGGAAGAGGTTGCTGCGTCTTCCTTTTTCTTGTTCTTGTTGTTGCGACTGCGTTGACAAATCGCCACTACAGGAGGGAACACGGGAAACGTCAGCGGATTTAAGAGACGGAGAGAACAAGAGCAAACAGGGATGAATGGAGCAGCGAGGCTCCAAGTGATTGATATTAATTTAATTCCACGCAGTCATAAATTTTTAGAGCGCACGTTCTCCTCTCTCTCTTCCTCCATCTCTCAGCCTTAATTCCTCCCGCGTCTCCGCCGCCCTCCAGTGGATTAGAGAGCCGCAGAGTTTTATTCAAATTGGAAAAGAAGCCACTGTTTCAAAACCTGGGAATACGTCTTGCTCATTTCCTTCCTTCCTTCCTTCCTTACCTCCTTCCCTCCTTCCTTCCTCCTCCTCCCCGCAGGAATACTTCATCCTGCTGATCCTGACGGACGGCGTCATCACCGACATGGCCGACACGCGGGAGGCCATCGTGCACGCCTCCCACCTGCCCATGTCCGTCATCATCGTGGGCGTGGGCAACGCTGACTTCACCGACATGCAGATCCTGGACGGCGACGACGGGATCCTGCGTTCGCCCAAGGGGGAGCCGGTCCTCCGGGACATCGTGCAGTTTGTCCCCTTCAAGGACTTCAAACATGTGGGTGGCTGTGTTGTTTGTTGTTTTTTTTTTTTGTTTAGTCCTTTATTCACACTGCACTTCTTGAATATGATAATGCCAGGATTTCTTTCTTTTTTTTTTTTTTTTTTAAAAAAAGGGGGGGGGGTGAAATGAATGCATGAGTGTAAAAGTTAAACACAATTTTTGGAAACTGGATATTCTTAACAGGTCAAAGATTTGAGGCATAATATTTTCACAGCCCAGTTCAGATTTCTTTTCCCCCTCCTCAAGTCCGAGTTTGGATCTTGTGTAAAGTAGGAAAGAATCAGGTGATATCGGAAGTCGTTGAATCGAGTTCCAGGTCTCCTTTACACATGGAGATAAACTGGATGTCTACCAGTGTGTGTGTGTGTGTGTGTGTGTAGTCTAAGCAGACAGATCGTGTGAAAATGCAAGGTGAAAGAATTTCAGCAAAGGAAGTGCACACGTTAATCGACTAGCAAGAACAATACTTCAACAAATTTGCACCTTTAATTATGACTTTGCTCTGATTTGTGTCATCTGCAAATAGTTGTTTGCCAACTTCATGAGCAAAGTGTGAGTGAGGCAGGTGCTTCTGCAAGAAGCAGTGCTGATGGTAAAAAAAAACAAATAATTCACAGTTAGGCAACGAGACGTGTAGCGTGACTTGTTTTGGCTAACGGTCTAATGGGAGGATGTCTGAGTGGAAGGTTCCTAACACAGCTGGTTCCCCGGTTAACGACCCCTAACAGCAAACAGTGCTCCGACCATCTGCTCTATATTGAGGGGCGAAGTCTTTATGGGCGCAGACGTAATGACTAAAAGCGATTTGAAAACAAATGTGCAGTCCGCTGCGAGGTCAATAGCGGCGTAGTAATTCGATCCGGGGCTCTTGGCAGCCTCGCCGCCGCCACCGCTGAGCTCCGGTTTATGTCTTTGAAGGGATTTCCGTGACATTACGGAAGTGGCACCCAGGGTAAAAGTGCTCATGATGACGTTTTGGATGTCGTTGGACCTCATCACGCCCCAGGCTGTTGACATTTCCTGCGGCATTAGCCGAGGCCGGGCTCGGAATGGACTCAATGTCGGTGTGCAAAATAATCCAGACCAATAGATAAATCAATCAATGAATACAATAATCTCTGCTGATGATACCGGGGACATATAGCTTAGCATGTAGTAGAAACTGGGATACCGACCTGGATTATGGGGTCACGTGAGGAAAAAAAATACATTAGCGGTCCCAGTAAGCAACCCTGAGGTTTACCAGCTTCTCAGAGTTCAACCCAGGGGTGGAAGTCTTGCAGTGAGCGTTGCCAGCCACTGGGGCACCCGACTGCCAGCTGCTCCGAGGCGACTTTTACAACTTGCCACATCCTGATGGATGGAGGCCAATTTTTCCCTCGACGACAAGCGGGAACTTTTTGGGTATTCCGAGAGCACGAATGAGCGATTGATTCTTCCAAACACATGCAGGCCTGGATCTGCATAAAGGATGAGAGTGCAGGCTAAGCAAATCTGGAGCTCAGAACGCACGGCCTTGATGAATGTACAAACTAATATTTTCTGTTGGAAGTCGGTAAAAACAAAAACTTGTGGCGGTGCTTTTCAAACGAAGCGTTGCGATCCGGAGTGATTTTCTGTGTTTAGCTTCTTTTGAAGTTTGCGTTTCCTCTGCTTCCTGTCAGCCAGCGGAACGAAGGTCACATCTATCCAGTGCCTTGTGAGTGCAGCTGGAGTCAAACAAGC
This sequence comes from Thamnaconus septentrionalis, assembly GCA_009823395.1. NCBI lineage: Eukaryota > Metazoa > Chordata > Actinopteri > Tetraodontiformes > Monacanthidae > Thamnaconus > Thamnaconus septentrionalis. The sequence goes on along the minus strand of CM020502.1, from coordinate 31,483,445 downwards.
CCCCCCCCTGAAGCTCCGTCAACTGTCCCACCGATGGAGCATTAATGCGGCTCTCTTCAGTGTGCACCGCCGCTCGTGTCTGCTAGCTAGCTGATGCTAGATTGTGAGATGATGTTGGGTGCTGAGCTGGTTTGTGGTTTGTCATTTTTCACACATTCCACGGGAAGGCAAATGCAAATTTTGTGCGACGGACGGCTAAGTGGCGGCGAAACAGACGTGGCACAGCCTCATAATCCACAAAACCCTCAGCAGCTGCCAGCAGCCGCCGTCTCTCTCTCTCTCTCTCCTCTCTCTCTCTCTCTCTCTCTCTCTCTCTCTCTCTCTCTTCTGGTCGACATTTTAATGGGAGGTTCTGTGCCAACAGTTAGAGGACAAAACAAACCATATCTATGTAAATTACAGCTTGTCTAAAAAAAAGGCGTCCAATTCTTCAAAGATCAGCTCACGCGCTCTGGGTGAGAATTTGAGCGTCTCCTCCGTATTGGTGGCATCTCATGAAAATGTGACAACACGTTTGTCACTGCAGGGGCAGGATATATATATATATATATATATATATTTTTTTATCAGTCTGATACTTATCTTGACACCTCGCATCATTGTTCATCTGGGTGAGTGTTTAAACACCACAGTAAAAGACACTATCTCAAATCCTGATTTGGAACACACCCCGAGCCTTTTTGTTTCTTTTCCTTTTTTTTGCTCATCATTTTGACATTTCTATTCACAATAATTAATAACTTTGCAAGTTCCCCCAAGTTTGGAAGTGCAGCTCCGAGCGTCTCCTCGGTGACTCACTGCTTGATAAAAGTCGAGGTGACGCCTGCCGTCGGACCGAGTGCCGAAAATAAAACCGAGGCTTCAGTTCCAAAGTCCTCGGGAGGGAGCTGCGGCTGTGGGTGAAAGCGACCAAACTTCCTCACAGCCAACAGCCTGGAGCAGCGTCATGATGTGGAATAAACAGCCTTAATATTCCGCCTTCACGGCTCTCATCACTCAGCCGGTTGCACCGGAATCCTTCAGCGCCGAGTGCAGGCGGCGGCAGTTAAAGATGAAAAGTTGCACTTGACACAAGGTTGTGCGTGCATCTGCCTCTGTGTGTGTGTGTACACTGCATTCAGGAGGCCAATGGGTGTGAATATGTGGGTGTAATACACCTGCCGCATATCAGGCGCTGTCCACTGTCTGTGTGTGTGTGTGTGTGTGTGTGTGTGTGTGTCTCTGTCTTTCCGCCGGAATAAATTTTCTCGCTGGATGTGACAGGGTTTGTTTGGCCGGTGTGCGTTCTGTTCTGGTGAGTGTGGCCTTTGGCAGGTGCACAAATCAAGCGTCCCTCCTTCACAAAAGTCAGGTTGGGGACGATGCAGAGACAGAGAGGACGGAGGAGGGAGGAGGAGGTGGGGAGCACTGAATTGTTAGCGCAAGAGTGTTTAATAGAGCTACAGGAGGCGGCGTGCTGCCTGGCGGTGGAGGAAGAGAAGGAGGTGAAAAAGGAAGGAGGAGGAGAACAAGAATGAGGAGGAGGAGGAGGAAGATGGGGAGGGGAGGGGGTCAGTGGGAAGCAGCATCGGCCGAAGACAAAAGGCAGCGAGGGAGTCATGTGACAGAGGTGGAAAGGTGATTTTCTGCTCTGTCGTCTCTTTTCAGAAGGGATTAGCAGCACTGGGTAACAGGTAGATAGGAACAGGGGGGACAGTGGCAGGATTGGGGGGTCACGGTGTTCCGTCTCAGGGAATTATGTGAGACGGAGCGGCTGCGACAGCCCCTCTGAGGGAGAGCAGGCAGGAGGCCAGTTTGGGGAAAAAAAAAATTTAAAGCTGGAGTGGCAATTTATGATTTTGTGTTTGTTTTTTTTTTACATCATTGCGTCTCAATTTGAAGTTGCACAGTGCAAAAAAAAAAAAGGCTGCATTTGGTGGCAATTTCCCTCCAGCCGTGATTCTCAGGCAGGGTCTTCTGTCTCTGTGCTGACAGTAAACAGCGCTGTACCCTTCTGGAATAAATGGCCCCTTGTTAAGTCACAAAGGTGGGTGGGTGGGTGGGGGGTTCCAAGACAGATTTTGCACAAAGCTTGAGGGACATTGTTGAACTTGCGAAGTAACGACCGAATGGATCTCAGCCAAAGTTTCTTTTTCTCCATTGTACTGCCGATCCCTCTGTTTGACAGCTTTTCTTTCTCCCTCCGCCATTATTTCCAGCCTAATATTTGCACAGCCCCCGAAATCCTCTTTTCTGCTTGGAAGTGTTCATATTCGGCTTCACTTCTCTGCCGTTTCCAGTCTGATACTCTGCAGATCTTTTTAAAAAAGCCTTTCTAAAATAGACATACGTATAGACATATGTAAACTGGCTGAAAACAGAAGGCTAACTAGGCACTTTTCTGGGCACCTATGTGTTTTTGGATGACTCTTCATACAGGGCAGCTCCACTGGAGACCAGGATGAAGATTAAAGATCTCAACAGGGTCACACCCAGGGAGCTTTAATGAACTCTTATGTTTTGCTTTATTTCTGCTAAAGCGCGTGCGTGTATTAAAACCAGGCTGGGGGATTGTTCACTTTTATTTCTTTATTCACTTATTTATTTTTATTTTGAGGCTTTTCGGTTGAGCTTGGCTGATCACATCGAACGTAAACCTGACAAAAGTAAATCCCAGTGTCCTACAGTCACGCATGGCCAGTCATGCAAGTGTCTGTGTGTGTGTGTGTGTGTGTGTGTGTGTCTGTCAACGTTGTGTTACCTGTGGCTCCTCTCCCTCACTTCCCTCCTTCCCTCTCTCTCTCTCTGTGCTGCAGGCATCGCCGGCCGCTCTGGCCAAGAGCGTTTTGGCCGAGGTCCCGAACCAGGTGGTGGACTACTACAACGCTAAAGGTATCAAACCCAAGTGTACGTCAGACTTTGAGTCCACGAGAACCTTCAGCCCCTGACGACGGAACACATGCAAAGACCTATTCTGACGCACGCACACACATACACACACACACACACACACACACACACACACACACACACACACATACACGCACAAACACACAAACATATATATCTCTCAATATATATATATATATATATATATATATATATATATATATATATATATATATATATATATATATATATCATATATATACTTTATGTACTGTATAATAAATATACACATTTAAAAGCACAAGCACATACTCTCATCCAGACAGACAAGCACACAATGAACTTCAAAGCATTACGTTAGACTAGCTCAGAGAATTAGCTCGTTCTGGTGAAATAATTTGAAATACTATTTATTGACGATGACTCTTGCATGTTTGGCCGCAGCGGCTCCACCTGGGAAATTATTATTACTCTAATCTATTGTATACCTGACAGATGTTTATAGAGGTTTAAAAAATAAAAAAAAAAAAGAAATGAGAAAAAAGAAAAAGCAAAGAGCAGTCTTCTGAACAAGCATGCAGACGCCAACCTTAGACCGCCCAAAGAAATGACACTCCTACCTTATTGAGATAACTAGCAAGTACATAGAGAGAACAAGAAAAAAGACCTGGGCGTAGAGAAGCCTGAAAAAAAAATAATCTGTGAGTGCGTAGATGGAAGCGTTTAGAATCAGCATTGCAAATGCTATTTGTGGGAATGGTAGCACCGCTGTTAGTGCGCTGCATAAATGCATGCATAATTTAGCCCCTGCTAATAATCCAATCTCCGCTAGCCGCTTGCTAGTTATGAAATAAAGTATCACTGTCATTTGAGTGACATTCAGGGTCGTCTTGGGTTTTTTTCTACACATTTTGTTGAAGATTTTGCTAAATGGAAATAAAAGAAAAACAAAACAGAATAATTGTAATAATTTCTTAATAACCTTTTTACATTGTGAAGGGTTTCAGGAGGGTAGGATTTACAGAGAAAAAGAACCTGTGGTGTGGTAGAGACACTCATCTGTGAGCTGAGACCTGTATTTTTTTCTGTATCCTGCATGTCGATTCTAATAAAGACACTTTTGTTCTTCTCACCTGTGCGACCTGATGTTTGGTGTGTGTGCAAGTGCCGAAAGAAATCTGTGACCTAAGAAAAAGACAGCGTTTGTCGGAATTATGTGTGGTTGTGTGAGGTTGATCCATTTGCACTGTGCAGTCAGGCAGGTAATGCTGAGTTACAACCTGAAATAATTACAAATCAGCGAGCTAGTTTTATCTTTCACTCTCCTTTTTTGCGCTCCTGCATCTTAATTTGACACCAGATATTCTTTTTTGTGTGGGCCGGTTAGAAATGACACTTTTTTCAGACTGCACCCCCGTATTGTTTAATGAGCAGAAACACAAAGAAACAATCACACTGTCGCTCACACCTCGCTGACTAATGTTTTTTTTTTCCTCTCCCCTATCTGGGATTCCTGAGTTGACATTGGAAAGCCAGACAATCTCCACACAATTAATTAGAGGAAACAAAGTTTAGCTGCCCTGAGAGACTGTGTGAGCCTCGCGCCTCAGCCCTGAACTGTGGATCAGTATTCAAAGCGCACCCCTCCTGATACCTCTGTCGGAGAACCGCCCACATCAGGAGGCTCTGAAAACAGCTGCAGCAGAGCAGAAGGAAACCAAGCAATCAGCAAAAAGAGGACTTTTCCCCTTATCATTTATGAGAAAACCCATCATTTATTTTTCAACACAGATGCTCATGTTTTAATGCTCATGGTCAGAGTGAGATAACAGGATATACAAGATAAAAATAAAAATTAAATAAAACCAGCATTGCTGTTCTGTGTCAAATTGGATATGTGCATCTTCCAGACACTTGGATAACACCAGAATTTTCCTTATTCATTCAATTTCAGAGGATTAGAAAAAACAAACAAATAAAAGAAAACACTTGAGCCTGCACTCTAAAATCAGTGACACTGTCCTGTTGGTCGTTTCTGGGTAATAAACAAACTCGAGTCAAGTTGAAATTCACCGGCATGCCTGCTGATTTCTATCAGCAGCAACATCGAATCATCAACCAATTGTTGTATTTTTTTTATTATTACTGTTTTTGGTTAGCATCATTTGCTTTTTGTGCGATAGATATAACTATTTAAACAGCTGGGATAATCCGCCAAACCCGCCAGCCGGTGGTCCAACGGAACCTTTGTCCAGAGTCTCGGTGATGCGGAACTGTTTTGCTGACGTACCGGAAGTTGCCAGGGTGACATTAACACGGGAGGAAAAGGAAAACGCAGGCATGGTTGTACTGAAGTCGTGACATCCACCGTCCACTTCTTTTGATTTTTGTGTTTTTTAAAATTGTTATATATATTTAAGTGTGTAGAATTAAAGGTGCGATGGCGGCCTGGACGTGTCGGTTTCTTCTGAACCGAGGAACTCGCCTCGTTTCTCCCCGGACAGCCGAAAGGTAGCTAACATGAACCACCAGTGGCTAACAGTCGTGCTAACTTCTGAGATTGACTTTGGGTGGTGACTTTTAAAACCCCGTACGTTTCTCTGTACCGTCTTTGTAATGTTTGAATGCAGATGGCATTAGACCGTTTGCCCCTTTTTATTAGTAAAGAGCTAGTTAGCTGTCAGCCTCCCGCAGCAGATTGAAGCTATTAAAGTGATATAATCATACGGCGTATGTGTTTCTCGCGTTTCTGCGTTCATGCTTGATTATGTTACAGTCCTGGCTCATCATCCATTCGAGGTTCATCAGACATTTGAAATGACTGAGAAGTTTCTGTTTCATGTCAGGGTTTGACTGATTCAGCTGTGACATTAAAAGGCCGGGTGATAAATGACCAGATTGTCAGTGTGAATGCGTGAAAGTCATCAGCATCATCATCAGCCACTTTGCAGCAGCAGATTAGTGACAATGACGTGTGTTCTTCGGGAACTTGGCCGTCAGAGTAGCATTTCGCTCAGGGGCGGAAATAAAGCCAATGTTTGTTTGACACTTAAATGTCAAATAAAGTCATTTATTCACACCTAAGTGTGAAGAAGACTCCTGGACATCGAGTGTTTCTGTTTGGTGTCAAGTTGTCAGTTCAAAGATTTGTCATTTTCAACTCGGTTGTTACCGCAGTTACTAAAATGAATAACTTGTTTGCAAGTAAAAGTCAGAATTGATGCCTTCCTCCTCCTGACTCGCAGTCCTGCTCTTGTGGTCACTTGCATCCGGACGGTGAAAACCACAACATGGTTTGAGGAGCACCTGACGGAAGACAACCAGGAGTTCATGAGGAAGAGCATGGCGGAGGAGTACGGAAGGCAAACAGCGGACAAGCTCAACCCGCTCAAAGACGAGCCGTGGCTGCGGCACCAGTGGACGGAAGGTGGGTCCCTCGCCGCCAGTGTTCAAGAGCTACGGCTCCAGATGGGGTTGATTTTTTATCCCTCCCATCCCCCCGTCAGCTGGCGGTGAAACCGTGTTCCAATCTGCTCCTCTCCGCAGGTAGTCGAAGAGTTGGCTTAGTAGCCGTGAAGCTGGGGATGGCCCCCATCTGGACCAAAACGGGGGAGAGGCACGCTGTCACCATGTTACAGGTGCTGACAGACACCCAGATCCACAAAGCGTTTGCGCGGCTTTTGTGCCAGAAAATCCGTGTAGATAGCGCCAAAAACAGTGATTCCGATCCACAGAGAGGACGCAAACGTGAAAATCGGTGGAAAATGCGCCGAGGCGCAGGTAGCGGCAGGGCTGCGCCAGACTCATTTGAATGTATTTAAATAAGTCATTACGCGCAAAAGGACACGCCCCTTCTATGCAAATATGCCTCATTCAAACAGCGGCAGATCCAGAAAGAGTTTGCGCTCGTGTCCGCGCGCAGTTTGACAGACGGAAACACCGCCAGCCAAACCAGGCGCAGCTTCTGTCTGTCAAAGTGTTTCTGGCTTCTGAGTGAAACTTTCCTCTCTGAAAAGCCTGAAATATATATATGGCTCCCCAAATCTTATATATAGATGGGCATAGACTACAGTATATATGCCAATATTTTAGATAGGCTATGAAAAATACAAATGGTACTCAGGTGTTGGTGATTGTCTTGCTTATTTAATGACTGACACGTCTTGACTTTCTTTCCATTATGGCAGCAGTCTTGGTAGACGGAGGAGGCATCGTAATGCCAGGCGCACGTTGCATGTTTGCTTGCTTCAGCAGCGAGGGCAGCCAGCTCACGATCTGAAAAATTTTGTTTTCTTTTCCGTGCATCCATGAACACAAACCAAATACATGCACTCGCAAACTGCTCTCAGGTTGCCAGACCGCAACAATCGCACCTGTTTCAGGTGCCGCATTTGTGGGAGTGTTTGCGCCTGCATGTCATTAGCGCAAAAGTACGTTGTGTCACACTAACATGAGTCCGTGCAAAACGTGAGCTTTACATTGAATTAAAGGACGCCTCAAGGCAGATGAAATTCCTCGATCATTTTTTGGAATCGAGTCACTCAAATTACTCGAGGAATCGTTGCAGCCCTACAGCAGCTGCAGGTGCGTCATCGTATGGGATTGATTGATTGGCTCCCTGCTTGGCACTCAGTATTCGGAGTGGGAATTGGGGGGGGTTATATCACCCAATGCCCACTGCTTCGTCAGGAGATGATGGGTCAAATGCAGAGGACAAATTTCGCATCCTTCGAATTGTGACAATCGCTGGGACTTTAAAAAGAGAAAACGTGGCCAGAAAATAATGCAAATATATAGAATTGCTCTTTGAAAAACTGTTTTGGAGTTAACAGTGAGGAACTGCAGGTCATTAGATTCATTATTATTAATGTTATTTCTGATATTTCCAGGTGCAGGACTGTCATGTGATCAACTACCTGTCCAAGGAGCAGCATGACGGACGCAGCGCCGCCCTCGTAGTCGGAGGGAAAAACGTATCTCCGTTCTATGTAAGGAAATCACTTTCTTGAACAATTTGTGCTCACACTTGAGGTTCTGAACCTGGCTGTGTGATAAAATGAACTGATATTTTTCACGGGGTTCTCAGTTTTTCAGCTGCACCGAGTTTACAAAGTTTATGAGCATGAAGCTCTTTGTTTGTCTTTGACACCGCCTGCTTTTTTTGGGGGGGGCGGGTTTGTTGTTTTTTTTGCTCTCAGAAGCAGAAGGAAGCTATTTTCAGTGAAGCCTAAAACCCTTGCCCCCCCGTAGACCTCTCGCACTGCACCAAACACCGGGGCGAGCTGAGAGAAGCTACGACTCGCCTGTGGATATAACGAAGCAGATAAAGAGGCGGAGATTTCCCGCAGGAGGAGACGAGGGCAGAATGCAGGCAGGAGAATCTCGCAGTTGATGGATGAGATGCGAAACACCTGAGCTTCATTACACAAGCAGAGAATTGAGCCACAGATACAGTGAGCGACTTAACGTGTGGGACCTGAGGGAAAGATTTGGGATTTTAGAGCAACATTCAGCAGCAGCAGCTGCAGTAGAAGAAGCTGCAGCTGTTGGTTGGATGATCAAAGAGGTTGTGCAACTGGGGTTGTTCTGTTTGGTCTGGTTTTCTGTCCACCGACATGCAGACAGAAAGTGAAGATTTGTTTCTGCTGATGTTGGAAAACCAGCATTTTTCTTCTCTTATCTGTTGACAGGTGATCATACAACTCGCTTATTATTAGCGAAGAAGATGATGATGTCAGGAGAGGTTTTTGTTGCTGCTTCTGTCTTTTTCACAGTTTCTTTTTTACAATTCACTTTCCCCACCTTTCTAACAATTGGAGCGAATCGAAGGAAATGATTGATAGAATGATCAATTTACCAAACTAATGGACGGCTGCAGCTCCACTCGCAATGTCAGAGCAGATTAGCAGAAGAATGATCCAAAGTAAGAGCCCAGTCGAAGTTTTCTGCCAGGATAAACCGCGTCCGTCTTCTCTCCATCAACGCTGCTGTGGAGTAATTTCCTCTGCCTTCCGACCGGCCAGTAATTGGGTCATGTTGCTACTTTGTGCCCTTGAACGTCAGCTGCTGGCAGCTGCATTGGAGGTTGGTTGTGGGTGAAGTCGTTTTAAAATAACCTTCTGGGTCATGAGGATATTGAAGAAGGAAACGCGTGAGCTCTGATGCTGCTGCTGCTGTCGCTCTCCATGGTGCTGAAGTGGCGGCTGAGCTTCAGCCCTCTGATGCGGGAAGATTTCGTCTTGCATGCGTTGTCGTCGTCATCGGCTTGAACCCAAATTTCTTGTTCAGATGTGAATTTTTTCGCTGTCCTCCTTGGCCAGTGAGGTCACGACTCGGCTTGTCCCAACTCCTCTGCATCCGCTGGCAGCTAAATGAGCTGCGAGTGGACCAGACTGCTTTGGCCAGTTCATCGTTGAGCAGCCAAATTAGTTCTGAAATGAGTTTTGAGAAATGAGATTCCCCAAATTGTGCAACATTTTTTTGCGAGGATTACCTCTGGCTCCTTTTCATAATGACTTTTTGTTGTTTCGCATTAAATGTGTTTAATGTGACGGCTTTACCAAGGCTTTTTTTTTCTTCTGGATTGGATTTGTGCCCAGGCGACGAGCCCAATTCAGGCAGCAGAATGATTTCATCATCTTATGGATTCAGGCCTACAATTCCACTGGAATGGAATTTGAACAGTAATTAGGCTTAAATACCTTTTGTAATGCGTTACAGCCCCCAGACTCCATATGGTGGCACAATTTCAGCGGAATGCGAGCTGTTAGTATGCGTGTGGGTGCCTCACTCTTAATTTATTCATTGGGCGGCCGTTGATGCTTGATGGACGTCTTCTGGCTTCTAGCGCCCGAGGAACGTGCCGCTCGTTCGGAGTCGCCCGTCACGTCACGCCGCGCAGCTGCTCACAGACGGCCGAGTCGGTGGCTTCCGAGCTTCGCCAAGCTGGTTTTCACTCGGCAGAAGGAGCGAGAGAGGGAGGGAGGGAGAGAGAAAGAGGGAGAGAAAGAGGGAGAGAGTTTTGGCCAAGTGGACGAATCTGAGGGAGCCAAGTGGAAGCCAAATATCATTGTGTGTGTGTGTGTGTGTGTGTGTGTGTGTGTGTGTGTGTGTGTGTGTGTGTGTGTGTGTGTGTGTGTGTGTGTGTGTGTGTGTGTGTGTGTGTGTGTGTGTGTGTGTGTGTGTGTGTGTGTGTGGCTAAAGTCACACAGCCGTTACAGGCCTACTGTCGTGGGGTTTTTTTTTTAGTTTCATAAAAATCAGACGTCCTGATGCGGCTCTGTGCTTCTTCATATCTCTCCCTCCCTCTCTTCCTCTCTCACTCCCGCCCCCCAACCCCCTTCACACTCCCTGCGACTTGCAGACGTCTGAAGAGAACATGGAGATGTTCCGCAGAGCCGGCGTCCCCCCCAAGCAGAAAATCACCACCTTCAAAATCTCCGACAACGCCCTCGTCAAGCCAGGTTAGTCCCTCGGCTGGTGGCCGTGAGCTGGTGGCTCTGATTGCGGCCGTGATGTCATCTCCGCCCTGTGTGTGATGTGTTCAGGTACCCCTCTGTATGCCGCACATTTCCGGCCCGGCCAGTATGTGGATGTCACGGCCAAAACGTGAGTTCTGCTTCCTTCCTCCTTCCATGTTCCAGTTAAATATTTTTTTTTTTTTTTAGTTATATTTGGCAGAAAAGCGTAAAATATTTTCCTACGATGCTCTGATAACCTCCATTGGGATGTTTCTCCCCCAAGTCCATCTATGTGTTGAAGAGCTGAGATTGGAAAGTGTTCTGAATAGGGAAACCAAAACTTAGTGTGTCACCATATAAAGATAAAGTATGTGTATGTGTGTAATATTTGGAGATTTTTAGCGACATATTAGATTGCAGCGTCTTTCCACCTCCTGAGCTTGCCAGTGAACTACGGTGGCCTGCGCATCCAAACCCGGATACCTCGTCCACCTTCTTCTTTGTTGATTTATTTGAAGACATGGGCGTCACCCGAATTGCGAAACGCGCTGTCAAGTGACCTGGATTGTCCACACCAGGCTTCCTTAGAAACATGGCGGAGCAAGATGGCAGCTAACTGTTAGCGAGACCCTTGATCGATGTACATTCTTATATATGAGAACCTTTATATGGGTAAGAAAACCAAATTGCTTTTATTGTATTGCGATTATACACTTTTGTTGATGTATTTCTGGGCAGTATACTAAGCTTTTCCCAATACAAAAATCATAAATCAAGCCAAATATTACACACTGGGACCAGTCAGACTGCTAATCTCATTCGCTGCAGCTTGGTTCACTTCCTCAGAAGAAGAAAGAAAGGAAAACCTTGAAGGAAGCTGATGGGTTCTAAAAACAATGAGCATTTCAATCAGAGTTTTGCAAGACGGACGGGTGACATTTCAGGGTTGATATCGGAGCCGTCCAGCCGCCGTGCGGGGCAACGGCAGCTCTGGAAGCGCGTGACGTGTCGCCGCCTTTTGTTGTTGTTGTGCGTCGCTCCGCAGCATTGGGAAAGGATTCCAAGGTGTCATGAAGCGATGGGGCTTCAAAGGACAGCCGGCGACCCACGGGCAAACCAAGACACACCGCAGGCCCGGTGCCTCCGGCCCTGGAGGGGTGAGAGACTCACACACACACACACACACACACACACACACACACACACACAAAAGTGTGAGTCTCGCCGTCCAACATCCAGTGATGGTTCTGGTCGTTTGTCTTCTTCTGCCTGCAGGATCCAGCCAAAGTTTTCAAAGGGAAGAAGATGCCGGGCCAGATGGGAAACGTGTACGTAACAGCTTATGGACTGAAGGTGAAGAGGGACTCACACACACACAAACACACACAAACACACACACACTCACGCAGACTTGGTTATTTCAATTTGTTTGTCCTTGACGGTAATTTGAGTTCAATATTCTCTCATACACACTGTGTGTGTGTGTGTGTGTGTGTGTGTGTGTGTGTGTGTGTGTGTTTCAGATATGGAGGGTCAACACCAAGTATAACGTGCTGTATGTTAACGGCACCGTCCCCGGCCACAGGAACTGCTTACTGAAGGTAAAATGAATCACGTGTACATGTGTACACACACACACACACACACACACACACACACAGGACATGAGTGAAGAGTGAGGTGGAAGGTTGTTCTCAGCTTGGCGACCTTGCACCTGTGAAGCAGCGTCTCACCTGGGGGACGGCGTCATCCATCTTCATCCACACTGCGCTGCTTCAGCAGAACGCGTGTGTGTGTGTCTGTGTGTGTGTGGGTGCGTGACTGCCTGCACGGCTGTTTGTGTATTTTCTTTTGCAAGGCAGGCTTAAGCGATGCTGGTGATCTCCACAGCATCTATTTCCATACTAGCCAAGTTGCATAGTGTGCGTGTGTGTGTGTGTGTGCGAGAGAGAGAAGCCACACACGCACACAACCTATTATTTGTTTGCAGACAAACGATAATGGAAACAAATGTGCCTTGCGTTTCACCCGGCTCAGCTGTCTTTTACACACACACACACACACACACACACACACACACACACACCACTTGGCTTGGCTCCACTTCACGCTGTAATGCCGCGCTGGGTCAACTCTCAGGTTAATAATATTTGTTTGTTCTAGTTTGTTTGTTTTTATGTTTTCTTGCCTCTGGCTGGGAGTCATGGCGGTGAGAAGCTCCGCCCACTGACTGTCACTCCCCTCGTGATGTCACCTCCTCGGGCTGTTTGGCTCGGAGATCTTCTCCCAGTTTGTCCCCCTTATTAGTTCGGAACCTCATTGGCTCATCAGTGTGTGGGGAGATACAGTAGCTCCATTCAAGCCAAGCTCCAGGCCAGGTGTGGCAACAAGTGCCGCTGTCGCAATGATGTGATGACATCACACACTACACACTACACACACGCTGGGCCACGCCTCCACTGCCACCGTCAGATGGCTCAGTAATGTGGCCCAGTCTGAACAGAACCACATCTCATTTGGACACTGGCTACAAACAGTGTGGACAGTCAGCCATAAAAAATTTTGGATTTGAGAAAGAATCTGAATCAGATTCACCAGCAGTCTGAACGCAGCCTGAGAGCTGCGGAGTCACATGACGTGGCACCGACAGCCGTTCAAACTCTTCAGCCAAACAGCAGATTTGTAGTTTCAGAGCCGGGGGGGGGGGGCGTCGCAGCAGCCGTGACGGCGAGCCGACTGACGTCTCGTCACAATTACAGTCAGCCTGCGATCGTCCGAGTGAGCGGGAAGTGATGCGGAGGAGGAAGTGGGGGGGGGGGGTGGGGGTGGGGGTGGGGCAGCGGCTGGGTACCAGAAATGGTTTCTGAATCGAGCTCGGCCTGGTTATGTAACTGAGTCATTCAGTAAATTATACAAGAATGAGAATGTTGTTCAAGAGAATGTTTTTGATCGTGGTGTCGGCTGAATGTTTTCCGGCTCCTCGACTGGCGACTGGGTAACAGCAACAGCAAAAACAGAATAGCGGCTGGTGTCAGTTTTGGAGGCTCTGAGAGTAGCGGCAGGTGCATCGTGATGTTCAGAGGCCACCAGAGGAAATAAACTGACACCTTTTATATCCTGACAGTGTTTTTCCAGCCTCGGTTTGTTTCCTTCTCAGTCCTTTTACGAAACAAATGACGAGAGTGAACGTACACTACTAAGGCCCCGTTTACACAAATACGAGTTTCTCTGAAAACGCAGAAGTATTTCTGCGGTTCGGCCTTGCTCTAAACCCCCCCTCCCTCCCTCCCCCCGCCCTGCAACCTGAGCGGCCGTGAGGTGCAGACGACCACACATAACAACAGCAGCATTGGGCAACAGACTTGTTACTGCTACTGCTGATCAGCCTGCAGTCTTCCTATTAAACCTCCATTAGAACAAACCGCAAACAATAGTGAACAATAGTGAACAATAACGCACGGTGCTCGTGGATCCGTCGTGGATTGTCTGAAAAGTGAAAATAAACACAACAAAAGCCATTTGCAAACATCCTGTTTTACTTTTTATTGATTCTCTTTTGGCTCGGTGGACTGGGATACTGAGGCAGGAAACCTAAATGACTGAAATGTTAGCAAACTGGCACGACTCCCAGTCAACCTTAACATGGAGCTTTCAAGGCTTTGTGTTCTAAAGTAACTCGAGGCAGAAGTTCAACTCTGTCGTTTATCCAGCGATCTTTCTTTCTGTTCTCTGTGGCGCTAATGTTGTTAGCGAGCTGCTGCTTCTTTAGACACGGCGAGCTTCTGGTGTTCTTCTTCTTCTGCATTCAGGGCGTAAACTGTGGCGCCACACCAGGCCTGGTATAGGTACTACATCGTTTCCAGCGTATCAGTGTAAACACGTTTGGGTTTTTTTTCGAGAGCGTTTCCGAGAATGTGCAGTTTCAAAAAAATCTGTCTCCTTGTAAACAGCACCTGTGTGTGTGTGTGTGTGTGTGTGTGTGTGTGTGTGTGTGTGTGTGTGTTCCAGGTGCGAGACACGGTCCTGCCCACCAGGAGCTCCTCCCTCCTGGCCCCTCCCTTCCCGACCTACTTCACAGAAGAAGAAGACCTGGATGAAGATTTGTACGACGACAACTTGTTTGAGCACACAGAGCCGTCGCTGTCGCTCACCTAACACGCACACACACACACACACACACACACACACTCATGTCAAAAACCCACAAACTCCATCTGCCTCCTTCAATAAAGAAGAAGAATATCTGGCGCTTGTCTTGTTTTCTTGTTCTCTCTCTCACTCCGTCTCTCTCTCACTCTCTCTCACTCTCTCCACTCTTTTGGTGTTTGAAAGATACGGCCGCTCGCAGCCTCTCTGTTTGATCCAGTTATTAAGTCCCCTCTCCCTGATACCATGGTAACTGCCGGAGTGATGATGTCACTGGAGGATCCCCGAGCAGAGTGAGGAAAAGGGCTGGAGAGGGAGGGACGGTGGGACTACTCACCGAGAGGAAAATAATGTGGGAGAATGTGCAATATGTCTACATGGGAGGGGGAGAAAGAAGGAGGAGGAGGGAGGGAGGAGTGGAGGTCCGGGGGGGTGAGGACAGGAGCAGGAAGCTGACAAACGCTGACATTTGTGCATAAGAGGATAAACGATAACATAAATGTTGCAGCAGGAGCTGCTGGGTAGCTGTGCGTGTTTGTTGCTGTGTGTGTGTGTGTGTGTGTGTGTGCGAATGAGGGAAAATCTCAAGCTGAGGGCTGCTGCCCCTCCCGCTCCTCCCCCTCCTCCCACCTCCACCTCCTTCCTTCCTGCACCACATGGACCCTTTCCTCACCTCACGGGGAAAATCAAACAACAAATGAGCCTTATGTCCTGTGAGCCTAGAGTGTGTATGTGTGTGTGTGTGTGTGCGCGTGCGTGTGAGTGTGTGTGAGTGTGCGTGCGTGCGGCTGAATCCCTCCGTCCTCTGCGCCGCATCCGGCGTGTAATTGATGGGAAACGAGCAAGAAAATATTGAGGCTTGTCTTTGAAACGAGTGTCAAGGATGCTTCACAGGATGCCCTGCAACAAGAGCAGAAACACACACACACACACACAGCCTTGTCGCTTCTCTTCCCCACTAATTGAGTCAGCGCACACACACACACACAGACACACACTAACCGACCCACACACTCGAAAAAAAAGTGATAATTAAGTTTTGTGGCTAACATGTGTGTGTGTGTGTGTGTGTGTGTGTGTGTGTGTGTGTGTGTTTAAAATGTGCCTCAGCTTGTAGGTCCAAAAGGCAGCAGCAGGTTCTTTTGAAATGGTAATAGAATCGTCTGTACAGCCGAGCCGGCACATCGTCAGCCTCTTGTGGGGGGTGGACAGGTGGGGGAGGGGGCGGGGGAAGAGAGAGGAGGAGGGAGGAGGATGGGGGTGGGGGGAAGGGCGGGGGGTCACTTCTTGTTTAAAGCAACTAAGCAAAAAGAGGAGCCAATAAACTCCAGATGTGGTGTGTGTTTGTGTGTGTGTGTGTGTGTGTGTGTGTGAGACAGAGAGAGAGAGACAGAGAGAGAGAGAGCGCCAGCCGGTCAGTGGTCACCCTGATGATCTTCGCCAACACTAAACACTCTTCTCTCCATTTGACACTTCTTTTGCTCCTCCTGTTTGGAATGCGGCCCTGAGCTAATGGCATTTTTTTTAAGTCCTGCAGGTGAGCTTAAAAAAAAAAAATGCAGTTTCGTCTCGCAAAACTGTGCAGAACCTGCAGGAACTCCAGCAGAACGTTCATCACTCCTAGTGGACACGTCGCTCAGGTGCAGCGTCTCCACTCCCCCTAAATGTTGCTGGAGCTTCTGCTTGTTTTTTGCAATGCTTGCGTTTTTTTTTGTGTTTTTTCTGCCGTTAATTTTAAGTCTCCATCCACCTGCAGAAAGCTGGTAAACTGGAACTTCAGCTCAGCTGCATAAAGAAAAACGCAACCCAGCTCCACATTAATCCTTACTCCAGCAACACAGCTGCCAAGTCCAGGTGCGGCCGGTGCTGTTTGCATAAAGGAAGAAAAAAAAAAAAGAAAATAATGAAATGTAAAGTCGAGGCTCCTTGCAGATTTTTCCTCATTGCCAGTTGCTCAACTTTGATCCTCTTCAAATGAGGTTTCCCCTGTAGCTCCGCCCTCCTGTCCCCCTCCTTCACTGATTGGTCAGCTCACGTTCAAACTTTTCCAGGATTGTGAATTGTGAGAATTTCACACTTGAAATCTCCTGCCGGTGATTTATTATTCCTCAAACTGACTGAAGCTCTTTACCCAGTTAAAGCCTCTTTTCCTTTTTATCTAAATTTTTAATGACTTTTTCATTTCGCATTTATCTCAAAATGACTTATTCTAGGGAAAGAGGACAGGATCATCAACGGCAGACACTCGCTGAAGAAGTTCTGTGAGCTTTGTGTGAAATAGACTCAACAGTTCATCCCAGCCTGTGTTTCTCCGAGGACTTTGTTACCGTTGGACGGTGATGCTCATCCGTCCCCCGCACAGTGACAGTGTCAGAGGCGGTGTTGGCGAGTAATCTATTACTTAGTAATCCACTACTGTAATTGAACTACTTTTCGAATAACGGAGTAATGCAACTAGATCACTGTGGCAAAACTGGTAACTAAATCATAATTACTTTACGTTGTTGTTACTTTTCCGAAATCTTCTAATTATTTTAACAATATGGGCTGGGCGAAAGGCACCAGTGCTGTGTTCAGAGAACAAACATTCATTCATACAGAGGTAATTTTGGAATTGTAAAATTTGCACTTTAATAAAGTTCATTCCAAAGCACTGAGCAACTGCTACTTTATCTTTTTTTTAACTAAAGTAATTAGTAATGGATTACTTACTAAAAAAAAAGTTGTTTAAGAAGTAATTAGATTACTTTATTAAGACGTAATCAGTGGTTGCATCACTTTTACGGAGTAATCCCGACAACACCGGTCAGAGGTCACGAAGCAAAGCGAAGGTGCTGCTGCTGACGCTGCTGATGGTTTCACCTCGGCCTGCTGCCCGCCCCACCTCCACCCCCCACAGGTCCTCTTTGCGTTACACACGCACTAATGATGAAGGAATTAGAGGAGCTCCGCCTCCGTCTTGATGTTTCTTCTGGCGTCTGGTGAGAGAGAGAGAGAGAGAGAGAGAGAGAGAGAGAGAGCAGTGTGTGTGGGGGTGGAGGGGCGAGCGGAGGCAGAGTGTGACTGAAGGTCGACCCCGGAGCTCGACCTCTCGCTGACATGATGGATCCGCTGCTCTTCTTCTGCTGGCTCAACACCTGCGAGATCTGATTTCCATTAGTAAAGGGAACGTGCGCGCGCGCACACACACACACACACACACACACACACACACACACATACAAACACAAACATGCACAAACACATAGACACAAACGCAGACCCACTCATTTCTTTTTATGGCCTCGTTAGCGGGCGAAGATTTGGTGCAGTCGGCACATAACGTCTGCGCTCGCATGTAGAGACAAATAACAACACACACACACACACACACACAGAGGCATCAGCTTGTGTGTGTGTGTGTGTAGCGAATGAATAATTGAGTGTGTTATTTGAGGGACAGCTGCCTCTTGTGTACATGAACTCCCTCAGTCAGCCAATCAGGTGTTGTGATGGCACATGAGGAAGAGGAAGAAAATTCACAAAATGCCATCATTATTATTATTATTATTATTATTATTATTATTTATTAAAAATATTTCCAAATCGACAGGGGACCATTCCATTACATGAACACTCACCAGCCGAAGGGGCCAAAATCAATCAGTGCTGAATCGGAGCCTCGTGGCTGCAGGAGTGAAAGCCGGTGTGCAGCGACGGCGTTCTTTTACTTTTTATTCTTTTTTTACAGCAGCCGACAGCGTGGATGCATGAAGTCGTTCAAAGGGGAATTATTGATGAGGCTCCCCGCGCACACACACACACACACACACGGCGCAGTGGATCTGAACTTTCTCCTCCTTTATCCTCAGCCGTGAAAGAGACTGAGATATTTTGGATTTCTTTTTTTCCCCCTTTATGGAGTTTATGAATTCCAGTGTCGCATCGTGCTGCGCTGTCAGCGTTCTGCGTTGTGGATCTTTCAAGCTCAAAGCCGATCCAACGTTCTAACTATATCCATAAATATGAAGAATTAACAAAATGATTTAGAGGCTGGTAAACATTGTTTATTGTCTTATACTTTTTTTTAGTGCATAAAATTGTAAATTTGGAGACAGCAGGAAACAAAGTGCAATTGCCTGCGTTGCATGAATCTTCGACGTCCCTAGGGGGCGGTACGGCCATTAAATGCGAGTACAAGCCCCCCGCCTTTCATTGAAACGACCCAAGAGCTGAGAAATGAAAGCTACATGAATAATGTAGATCTCAGAGCAAACTAGAATTGGAGAATATGAGTAGATACAGATGACAAGCCCCCCCTGCGAACTTTGTCCTAGAGACTTGGGGCCACTTGCTGCTTCATCAGGATCGCCCAGGACACACCCACGCCAAATTTGGATCTTCTAGCCCATGAGGAACCCTGAAACCCTAACCCTAATTCCAGCCTTATCGCTAACCCTAATGCCAGACAAGTCTATGAGGGTCAAAGGTCAACTTTGTCCTGGAGACATGGGGCCACTTGCTGCTTCATCAGGATCGCCCAGGACACACCCACGACAAATTTGGATCTTCTAGCCCATGAGGAACCCTGACACCCTAACCCTAATTCCAGCCTTATCGCTAACCCTAATGCCAGACAAGTCTATGAAGGTCAAAGGTCAACTTTGTCCGAGAGACATGGGTTCACTTTCTGCTTCATCGGGATCCCCTAAGACACACCCATCTTGGATCATCTTTTTCTGACTCAGAAGAGAAGAAGAGACTCAGACTGAGCAGCAAAGTGTGTGTGTGTGTGTGTGTGTGTGTGTGTGTGTGTGTGTGTGTGTGTGTGTGTGTGTGTGTTTCTTCTGCGCTCTGGGAATCGATTACCGCTGCGCTTCATCATCATTCCGGCCGTTGCATAATGTTTTGTTTCTCTCTGGGCAGCTGTAGTGGAGTGCAGACAAGAGGCTGCAGCGCCCCTCTGGCCAGATGGTGAAGTGCAGGATCAAACTCTGATGTGACATTCTCACTGTCTCACACACACACACACACACACACACGCACGTCCCCCTGACTCCCTGTCCCCCTCACTGTCGCTGGCCCCGCTGCGACAGGCCCCTCCCAGTGTGTGTGTGTGTGTGTGTGTGTGTGTGTGTGTGTGTGTGTGTGATGCTCCCACCCAGCAGGGTAAATTTGGGATCCTTCCGCCAGGCACCGCTGGGGGAGAGCAGCGTCCCCACCTCCCTCTCCACAGGTGTCCCACACCCTGCTCTCAGCCACCCCTCTGCGTGTGCGTGTGTGTGTGTGTGTGTGTGTGTGTGTGTGTGTGTGTGTGTGTATGCGTGGGTGTGCCCACCCTATAATTTCTAAAACTGTCCATACCGTTTGCATGTGCAGGATTTTAGAGAATTACACACACAGGGCACAAATCATCGTCATCATCATCATCATCATCATCATCATCATCATCATCATCATCATCATCATCATCATCATCATCACCATCGTCGTCATCGTCATCATCACCGCTGCCTCGTGTCTCCTCACACACCCACCGCAGTCTGTTGAAAGTGCCACTGGCATCCTGTGGCTCTTTATCGGCGGAGACGAGCACTATTTTGTGGGCTTTAAATGAGCCGTGTGTGTGTGTGTGTGTGTGTGTGTCACCACTGGGAGGTAAATGTCAGCAGTTTCTCTCTTCTCTCTCTCTCTCTCTCTCTCTCTCTCTCTCTCCTCCCCTCCAGCCCCCGGAAACCTTCACCACAAGAATGTGACCGCGGGATGTCGAGCGAATCAATATGGAGAGCCGAGGGAGGAGGCCTGGAGGCAGGGGGTGAGGAGAGGGTGGAGGGGAGAGGATGGACGGGTGAGGAGAGGATGGAGGAGTGAAGAAAGGACGGAGGATGGAGGGTGAGGAGAAGATGGTGCGGTGGGGGGAAAGGGAGAGGATGGAGTGATGGTGGCACAGGCGACAAAGGGAGGAGGGAAGAAGTAGAGAATAATTCCCCCCACTTCCTTTCTGTCCTTTGACACTTGACACAGACAGCGATTCACTGCGCGTATGTGTCTGTGTGTGTGTGTGTGTGTGTGTGCGTGTGCATGTGTGTGCGCACGTGCGTTTGCGTCTGAGCAAACACCCCAGAAATGAGAAAAAACTCACATCCTTGACTTTCTTTTTCTCTTGTTCTGAAAGTGTGGCAGCATCGGTTTTGGCAGGAGGCTGCAAGCAGAGGGCTAAATGTGCTGCTGGCTGAACGTTCAGAGGGTTTTTTTTTTCTGGGTTAATGGAGCTGCGCGAGGCTCCTCCACTGGATGAAACGTGACCTTTTAAAAGGCCTCGGCTCGTCTCTCCTTCATCGCTGAGCTTCCTTCTGGTCACAAACGCACCTCCGGTTTTAAACACGGCTCGGCTCCGGACGAAGCTGCCGAGCCGTCCAATCAGCTGAGGACTCACTCGCTCACTCGCTCTTTCAATCACTCGCCGGATCTCCGTCGAGCGTCTTCAGGCGCCTTTGCTAATTAAAGAGCTGGAGGAGGTGTTTTTTGTTCCTCATTGGTTTATTTTGAGGGAATTCATCGGAACGTCGGTGTGAAGTCTCAACTCCTCCCAACCTGACGGACCTGCTGCTCCTCAGACGGGGAATCGGAGCTTTTAAAAAAGAGAACACAGGACGTCAAACACTTTTTCATTTCGTTTGCCAGTTGAAGGAGAATCAGCCGCTCGGTTATTTTTTTTTTTTCTTTTTCATTTTTCTTTACAGGATCAAGACAAGAAAACCAGAAGAGTTGGAACCTTCTGGGCCTCTGTGAGGCTGCAGTCAGTCAGGAAGTTCCACACAGAATTATAATGCAACTGCATGTTTGCTGGAGGGGAATGTGGCTCCCCCTCCCGCTCAGGTTTGTAATTGCTTTTGAGAAGGAGAAAATAAAAAATGTAGCCTGAAGTCACACCAGCAAAAATAGGCATTTAAATTCAAATAATTAGAAAGAAAAATACACATATTATAATAATAATAATTATTATTATTAGTAGTAGTAGTAGTAGTAGTAGTAGTATAGTTTTGTTTGGTTCTGTGTTGTGTGATGGCAGTCAAACCAGCGAGCCTTTGGGCTGCTGCAGACAAGTACAGAGGTGAGTGACGACAACTCGGGTGAGATCCAGAAGAAAACACACACACACACACACACACACACACACACAGAGAGAATGATGACATTTCTCACTTCTAAATAGAAGGTCATTTTTTTCCTCCAGTGTGACTCAGTGTGAGAGAAGTGGTGGACAAAAGCCGCAGCGACACAAAGGCCAGCGGTGGGCAGAGGAGAAGGTTTTCCAGCGCCGCCAACACGGCCAATGGATGAAAATATGGTAAAAATAAATAAATAAAGAAATACATTTAAAAATATACAAACTGAATGTAAGAAAGAAAGAAAGGCCTTCTTGTCTTCTGCGTCTGCAGCCTGTCAGATGGTCGTCATGTCAACCTCTTCTCTTCCATGTTGATGAGCAGAGCCACCCCAGCCCACCCCTCACCCCAGACTGGCTGTTGGCTCCGCCCCCCTGGAATGAAATGCAGTTTTGTGCTCTCTGGGACACGAGGAAGGATCCAAGTGAGTGTCATTTTTCACAGGATGTTGCAAACACAGGGCTAAGACACTGTTTTTAGATCATTAATGGTGCATGGACAACAAGTTGGCAGCTGTGTGTGTGTGTGTGTGTGTGTGTGTGTGTGTGTGTGTGTGTGTGTGTGTGTGTGTGTGTGTGTGTGTGTGTGTGTGTGTGTCCGCTGCTGGAAGTCAACAAAGACGAGAAATGAAAGTCTTTCACACAAATGATCACAAAAGTAAATGTGTGTGTGTGTGTGTGTGTGTGTGTGTGTGTGTGTGTGTGTGTGTGTGTGTGTGTGTGTGTGTGTGTGTGTGTGTGTGAAGATGTCACCTTCTTCACTGCACCGTGTGGGCGCTCTGCTAATTATAAAACCTTCATCTGCTATGAGGGCCTCCCAGGAGAGGAGAGGGGCTTTGTGTAGGAGCGTGTGTCTGTGTGTGTGCGCGTGTGTCGCTCACGTGCGTGTGTGTTGACAGAAGGCAGAAGGGAGGGAAACGACATCTGTTTTGGGTCAGCAAAAGCCTGACTTAAAGAGGCAGTAATAAGGCTGTAATAAGTGTCTGTCTGTCTGTGTCTGTGTGTGTGTGTGTGTGTGCTCGCGCGCACACACACACCGCCCGGCTCCTCATCCTTGGAGTGCAGCCGATCAGATCATCAGTCAGATACCTGCATGATAATCATATGAATTATTGCAGCATCCTGTTGGATCATTCACGCACGCACACACACACACACACACACACACACACACACACACACACACACACACACACACACACACGCATTCCGCTGCTTGACGCCGCTGGCTGAATGCTGATGAAGACGCAGAACGGCATCAAAGCGCCAACGGCAGCGTTTGCGCGACGAGGACCGCTGGCCGACGCCGCCACCTGCTGGTCTAAACACGGAGCTGCAGTTACAAGAGAACGAGATCACGTTACACAGCATCTCTGCGCGCACACCGTTCATTAGGCGTGTGCTCAAGAATCATATTGCACGAGGAAAGGAAATACTCAGTGCAGGTCAGCCGGTCTGCAGTGCTTCCTGCATGATCGCAACAAGGATTTTCTTTCCCTTTCTTTTTCTTTTTTTTTTCCTGGTCAGTGTCTCTTATCCTTTGACCTTGGCAGCACGCAGCAGAGATCTCAAATTTGACACGTGAGACGAGCGTGGAGGCTGCAGTGTGGTCAGTAAGTTTGACCACGACTGGAGAACATTTCCGCATGAGATGAAGAGCAGAGAACTCGCAGGCTTTGGATGCGCTTTAGTTAGACTCCGCCCACTCCAGTCCTGGCGCCAATAAGAAGCCTTGACTTTGACTGGGTTGTCCTGGCAATTTTTTTTTTTTTTTTTAATGAGCCCCTTTCTGGCCCTGGAGGTCGTCTCGCTTGAGGCCGACTGTGATTGGTCACCTCGTTAGAGCGCTAGGGGCCTCCATGGTGGATGAACTCTAAGTGAGCGCCGTGCAGAGAAACCGACAGGAGGCAACAAAAAAAAGAAACAACCCTGCAAATCCCACAGCCGGCTGGAGTCCAGGTCAAGTGTCTGCAGCGACGCTTCAACCTTGTCGATGGGAATTATTTTAGAAACACTCAACCTAATTTTGTGGCTTTTTTCGTACATTTCATCATGAACAGCTGTCCTGTGTTCTTTTTTTTTATTATTTTTTATTTTCTTCATGGGACGGACACTCTTGAATCAACTTAACGTGAAGATGTGTTCATGTGCACTTCATACAGATTAATATACCGTACGCTTTTATCCAACAAGTTGCGAAACTGCTTTATCTTCAGCGATGGATGGATGGGTGGATGGATGGATGGATGGATGGATGGATGCAAACTAGCGTCATCTCTTGTGGCTCCACTGCGAGAAAACCTCCAAGTGAGAAGAAGGTGTGATGGTCGATGCTTTGGTAGCAAAGTGCAACTCTCAGTCCAAGACGGACGAGCTCCACCGCGTCCTTGTTTTGCAGCCCAGCAGTTGGGGAGGAGGTTCCTGCAGGTGCAGCGAGACAGGTGGGGCCTCCAGAGGTGAAGACACAGACTCCACTTTACAAACTGTCACTTCTCATCCCAAACAGGCTCCGCTGGTGATGGATGAGAGCCGCAGAGAAGGATGACTTCACCTTCACCTGATCCAACTGCAGAGGGCCGGGAAGAGTGTGTGTGTGTGTGTGTGTGTGTGTGTGTGTGTGTGTGTGTGTGTGTGTGTGTCTAGCCACAGAGGTCACATTGTGATAAACAGGTTTGCTGTGTTTGATTGCGCATGGCCCCAAGAAACGCATGTCCTCAACACAGAGGAAGGGAGGAGGAGGAGGAAGAGGAGGAGAAGGAGCAGGAGCAGGAGCAGGAAGAGGAGGAGGAAGACCAGGAAGAGGAGGAGGATAAGGAGGAAAAACGAAGAGGAGGAGCAGGACGAGGACGACCAGGAAGAGGAAGAGGAGGAGAGAGGGTGAGGAGGAGGAGGAGGAGGAGGAAGAGGAGTAGGAGGAGCAGGAGCAGGAAGAGGAGGAGGAAGACCAGGAAGAGGAGGAGGATAAGGAGAAAAAACGAAGAGGAGGAGCAGGACGAGGACGACCAGGAAGAGCAAGAGGAGGAGAGAGGGTGAGGAGGAGGAGGAGGAAGAGGAGGAGGAGGAGAAGGTGTCATCAATAATGGAGGAGGGGACAAAGCGAGGAGGGAAAACACGTCGTATTTAATCAGCCTCCTTGTTGGCTCAGTTGGCAGCGGAGTGTTTTCAAATGCAAATAGAAGCCTGAGCTTTCCGCATGTTACAGCACTCTCTCTCTCTCTCTCTCTCTCTCTCTCTCTCTCTCTCTCTCTCTCTCTCTCTCTCTCTCTCTCTCTCTCTCTCTCTCTCTCACACTCACACACACACACACACACACACGTTTGCAGTGTCCTTTCTGTAATAATGAGGCCTCACTGGGTTTGAATCCCTACATGTTCCTCTGACCCTCACAATGAAAACATGGGCTGTGTTGAAAATCTATACATATATATTTTTTGCATTGTATTTAATGATTTAATGAACTCTCTTCTACAAGGATCTTCCTCTTTATCCTTGTTGCATCATCACAGCAAATAAACAATGGATGAGACACACACGGCACACACACACACACACACACACACACACACACAGCTGCTCCTCGTCACACTAACCTGCTGTCAGCTGCTGGGAAAGGTGCTGGAGTTCTGACAGATTGTTGCAGTTTTTCAAAAAGGAAAGAAAAGTGAAGGTGTCAGTGAGAAGTTCCATCCGTTTGCTGCATTTGTGAAGCTGCCGTGAGACACCGACGTTGTCAAGGGCTGATGGTAAGTGAAATTCACTTTCCTGTCCTTTCCATGCTGCGATGAACTGGCGACTTGTCCAGGGTGTCACCCTGCCTTCGCCCTAAGACAGCTGGGATAGGCTCCAGCAGACCCCCGTGACCCTGAATTGGAATAAGCGGGTATAGAAGATGAATGGATGAAAAAACCTCTGGCCAGGCTGTCAGGTGGCACCGTGCCGGTATTTTAGTGGTAATTTGAAGCAACTTTGTGTTCTCTCTTTCGACAAAAGAAAAGACCATAACACAAGGTGATCAGATTTTTTTTTTAATGAAGTTTACAAAATCTCGTTCTGTAAATTCTGATGGGTTTTTCTGAAAGCAGGCAGCTGTGTTAACTCTGTTTAGGTTGAGACGCTCTGGTTGCAAAATAAATGTTTGTTTTAACTGTTTAAGTATTAAAATTAATATTAATATTAATTTATATATAATATTATAACCAATATATATTATAACCAATATGTGTCTATAACCAATATGTATTAAACCCTTTAAATGACTGCCCTAATGTTGTTATACTACTAACATCCACTAGAGGGAAGTAAAATCCAATGCATTTTTTTTTTCTACATGGCGCAACCTTTTTTACGGCGATTTTCCAGTTCCTTTAAACCCCTTCTACTACGGAAGCAGATTAGGGCCATATGAAGAGAAATAAATTAATATAGAATGTTGTCCCCAAAGTGTCCAAATTGGAGAATAAATGAGAAATTTGAGACTAAAGACGACATTTCGAGAGTTAAAAAACGATATATTTTTTGAAAAATAAATAAATCGAAATATTCAGATTTAATGTCAAAGTAAGTCAAATTGTCGAGAGAAAAAAAGTCGGAAGTCTTTGCTCGCAAGTCTAGTGGAGTACTTCCGTTTTCGCCAGTTTCCTGATTGCTGTGGGTGAACCTTGTGGGATGCGCCTGTTTTCAGCAGTTTACTTTCAACTCTGGGTAACTGGGTTAATCCACCATCCACCCAGTCTACTCGCCAATTTCCACTTTATTTGCGTCGATTGTATTCATGAAATTTATACTTTATTCACGAAATTTCAACTTAAAACTCAAAATGGAAACTTCATTAAAACCTCCTTCCTGTAATATTTTTTCACTTCTTATTGCCCTAATCCCTTTTCGTATTTCTACAGTCTCACAACACAAAACCAAACGTTCGATAATAATAATGATTATTATTTTTACATAATGAATTTATTAAGGATTAGACACATGACAAAAATCAAACCCTCTCCCCCTTTTAAGAAAAACACGTTTGAAAAGATTATTTTACACATTGAATATATAAAAAAAATGCTCATAAACTACCGCTAAAGCCAATGTAGTCAACATCTATTTATAGAATTAAAAACAACAACAAAAATAGCGACAACAACAACAACGACGACGACGACGACTCTACATCCTCAGCAGACGCTGACGTTGGCACCACGCTGGCAGAACGTGTTCACATGTTGTGCTTGAAGATTTGAAGTGACCTGAGTTCTGGGAGTTGCCTTCACCATCCTACTGCAACACTAGAGGGCAGAGTTGAGCTGCTGAGACCGGGTGTGTGTGGGCGTGTGTTACTGTGTGTTAACAGTCACAGTCCTGGGAGTTGGGGGCGGGGTTTTTCCGGCCCCGCCTCCCCCCCCGTGGACCAGGAACAGCATTGGATGGACGATTGAAGGATGGATGGATGGATGGATGGATGGATGGATGGATGGATGGATGGACGACAGACGGATGGATGGAAACACCTCCCACAGACGCCACCGCGGCCGATTCAGACCATGAGAGTTTCTATTCTTTGTGCGTGTTGACCCTCAGACGGTGGGCGGGGCCAGGCCGGGCGGGGCTGGTGGGCGGGGTCAGGAGAGCGGCGGCAGCGAGCGGGTGCTGGCCGGGCTGCACTTGGCCCTGGAGGGCGAGGCGGGCGGCTGGGTGAGGTGGGGCGAGGACGGACGGGGCGGGCGCATGTGGCCTCGGTGGCTCTCGGCCGGGCAGCACTCTGAGACGGAGGCCTGCGAGCGACCTCTGGGCCGCCGCAGCTGCGGAGGGGTGGAGGAGGAGGAGCAGGGGGCGGGGCCTCGCCTGTAGTGGGAGGGGGAGTGATGGGAGGAGGGGTGGCGGCCGGGGGAGGGGTGGCGGCCCGGCGACGGGTGACGGCCCGGCGACGAGTGCCTCACGGCCCAGGGGTCGTGACCCCTGGGCGAGTGCTCCTGGCTGTGTTTGGGCGTCTTGGGCGTTTTGGGCGTTTTGGGCGTCTTGGGCGACTTGGGCACCGGCGGGTTGTAGGAGTTGTGGCCGTGGGGGGGCGGGGCTTTGCCGGGAGAGGCGGAGTCTCCGTTGTTGGCCACCTTGTAGAGGAAGACGTCGTAATGGAGCGGCGGTCCGGCCTCGGAGGCGTGCAGCTTGGCCTCCTTAGGGAGGAGCACCTCCAGGCCGATGGTGACGCCCTCCTGATGATCGCCATCATCAGGGTGGAAGACAGACAGTGAGGAAATCATGAGCGAGAGGATGGACTTATTTTTTTCAATCAATTTCTTAAAAAAAAAAAAAAAAAAGGGAAAGTGGCCCAGAAAGTTTCTGATGTGGCGCTGCTACACACTCAGTGAGAAACGTCAAAGATGCTGCGCAGAGGCATGAAACTCTCTCAAAGATCAGATGAATTATTGATCAAAGTTTCTGCCGCTGCTGTTGCTGTTGCTGCTGTTGCTATCTCCAGTTAGTGGTTTTGCGCGGCGCTGCCGCTGGAGCCTAACTCCACTTTCATTCAGCAAAGTGCTGCCGACAAACACGTCTGAAGACATCAAGTCACAACAACTCTGATCTGGAGTTGATCCAGTTCCAGTTTCACTGTAATAAATGTCTCCATCCTGTCTGTCGAATCCCCCCCCCGAAATACCAAGAGTTCATCCTTCGCTACCCTGTTTGGCTCCACTTTTCACAAAGTGTTTTATTAAAAAGAAAAACCCAGCAAAACCAGCCCTGGAAATGTAGCCCTCTGTGATGTCACAAAGGGCACTGATACCATTGCCAGGAAGTTTGAAAAAAAAAAAAAAAAAAGTGTTTGCTCTGCCCCTCTTGGAATCTTTGTACCCTGGGCCCCAGATTTGTCTTTTAGAATTGTGTGTTTCACTGGAGGCTGCAAACACAGGGCTAAGCTATTTAACATTTTTTTTTGGATAATCAATAACACCAGGCCTCAAACATGACACACGGAACCTCTGAGGATTTCTAATGGTTTGCTTTGGCGAGAGCAGCAGCAAAGTGTAAAAGATCCACAGTTCATGATGATGACAAATGAGATGATGACAAATGAGTGAGCAGGAGTAAGAAAACATAAAAACAAAAGCAGCACAGTTGAACACGGTTGTGATGGTGAGATGTGACGGCGCGCCAAGACTGGAGTTTGTCAATGCACCTCGATGCAGCGACACGGCGAGCGTTCTCACGCTGTCCCTTCCTGGGATCAGAGCGGGGTCAGCGCAGCGGCTCTTAGCTACTAGCACGCAGGCGGGTGTTAGCGGTTAGCAGCAGCGGTTAGCAACATGCGGAGAAGAGGAGGAGAAGAAGAAGCGCAGCGTAAAGAGTTCTTTGAAACAAAGAGGACAGAGAGAGTTAGGGAGAGGGAGGGAGAGAGAGAGGCGTGCAGAGAGAGAGGCAAGCTGGAAGGAAGCAACACACACACACACGAGGGGACACGCTGGATAAAATGAAAAAGATTTATTCCAACAACCGTCAACTATAATCGTCAATGTAGACCAAAAAAGTACAAAAGAACCTCAAGTACATTAAAGTATTATAAATCACATTGAAAACCAAGACACAGTGTGTGTGTGTGTGTGTGTGTGTGTGTGTGTGTGTGTGTGTGTGTGTGTGTGTGTGTGTGTGTGTGTGTGTGTGTGTGTGTGTGTGTGTGTGTGTGCGTAGTTAGTTAACTCTGACCTCATGTGACCTAGACACCCATTCACTTAGTAGCAACATGAATAACTCGCAATATACAGATTCACTGGACTTCAGGGTTTCTTTTTCTTCTTCTTCTTCTTCTTCTTCTTCTTCTTTTCTTTCCACATACGTCTTTTCGCAAATACTAACTTTTCAGACACTTTTTAAAATTTTCTTTTTTTCACTTTTTAAATTCTTCAAGAATAAAACACCAATGCATGCGAGCAGAAAGAGAAAGAGAGCGAGCGAGCGAGCGAGCGAGAGAGGAAGAGAGACAGTAAGGCGGGGCAGGCAGTGGTTGAGGCAGGGGGTTTGGGGCGGGGTCAAGGAGGTCAAGGGGGCGGGGCACACAATGACAAAGGCGACAGTTCATTGGTCCGGAGACCAAGGCAGGGCATCAGCAGAGAGGAAAGTCAGTGGTGAGTCGCTCCAAGCCAGAGGTTGTTGTTTTTTTTTTTTTTTTTTTTTTTAGTCCAGCCAGGTGCAGGTCAAGGAGAGAAAGGAGGCCGTGGCGCCACCATGTGGTCAGCATGGTCACCGCACCCTTGTAAACAAGACTGTTGTGCTTCTTGTATCCTAAAACTCACTTTGTGCTCATATATGTTTATATATTTATATATATTTGTATATGTATATTC
This sequence comes from Thamnaconus septentrionalis, assembly GCA_009823395.1. Taxonomy (NCBI): domain Eukaryota; kingdom Metazoa; phylum Chordata; class Actinopteri; order Tetraodontiformes; family Monacanthidae; genus Thamnaconus; species Thamnaconus septentrionalis. Next base: position 31,453,494 of record CM020502.1, on the reverse strand, counting down.
ATATTCTTTAAATATATATATATATAGGCCAGATTGGACTATTTTTGTTAAAAGACCTTTGCGAGCAGTAAACAATGTTGTAGCTTTGCGGTTATTTTATTTTATCAAATCGTATTTGTTTTCTCTGTTGTCATGCTGCCGTCTGCTACGACTCTCCAGCGGCGGGCGGGTGATCGGCTGGTCGGGCGGCCAGGCGGCGGCCAGGTGGGCGGTCGGCCGCTATTATACCAGGTTGTTCTGCTGCGTGTTTACCTCGGCGCCCTCCTCCGTGTTGTTGGGGGTGCGGCCGTGGTCGTGGGCCAGCGAGGCGGGCCGGGTGTTGTCGTGCTTGGGCGAGTGCGAGTTGAGGATGTTCATGGAGCCGTCCTCCTTGGCCAGCGCCGACTTGGCACTGTCGTCCTGCTTGTGGGGCTCGTCCTGCAGAGAAGAGAGTCATGTGACCTGTTGGCTGGTTTCTTTGGGGTTTTTTTTTCTCCTTTCAATCACGGCAGTCACACGCACGGAAAAATGAGCGCTGAAATAATCTGTTTCTTTGCTGTCAGTGAACTTGTCGCTGGTCAGAACAGTCAGCCCTTAGTGATGTCACAAAGGACATTATTTCCCAGACAGGTGTTGGCTCCACACTCTGAGAGCCCCATTAAAACATCAGTTTCAGCAGGAGGCTATAAACAGAGGGCTAAATGTGCTATTTTTTGTGGAAATCTGGGAGTTTTTTTGCGTTGTTTTCTGTTGTCTGGGACGAACTTTTAAAGCCTTTAAAAAAATTACTATATAATTTCCTTTTGAAATGTGTGTTCTTGATGTGTGAGGATCCATTTCTTGCCCAGGTTTCACATCACTAGTCATATTTATTTTTCGCTTAAAGGTCCAGTGTGTAAAATTTGGATTGTATTTAAGGAAACCCGCATGACAGTGTGTTTCGTATTTAGTGCAACTGTCAGGTGGGCTTCCGTAAAAAATGATGGCGCGAGATGGCAGCAAGCTAGGAGCAAGACTGTTATTGCTCTGTGTAGTTTCTTATATATGTGAGAAACTTTGAATGTACTGCAAGTGTACACTTTTATTAATATATTTGTGGGCAATATGTTGAGCTTTTACCAAACATAAAAATCATAAATCAAGCCAAATTGCACTATTTTACTATTATTTTACTACGATCTATTGACAAGCAGCAACCTGTCAGTGATGCTGCAGCAGCAGCAGCAGCAGCAGCAGCAGCAGCAGCAGCAGCATACGCTGCAGAGCAGAACGCTGCATGAATCCCTGTGACGCATCACACACCCTGAGCTTATTTCTGGCCAAGGAGTTCAGTAAAACGAAAATCCATAAAAAAAATAAATAAAAATAAGAGCAGCTGCGCCGTGCGTAGGTCTGCCACCTCCAGCTTTAATTATACATGGCTAAAAAAACACAGAGAGCAGCATTGGGAGGGCTGAGCACTCAAATGAAAGCTTCTGTGTTCACGGCAGGCTCACACAATTTAATTTATTATCTTGGAGGGGGGGGCCTCCAGACAGATATTTGTCTGGACCAAACAAGTTGGTCAGAGAGGGTGGAGCCAACACCTGGCCCGGGCGGTGATGTGACCAACCAAAGAGTGGTGTCACCACCACCACCACCACCACCCTCTGTGACATCACAAAGGGCCATTTCCAGCTCTGGCTTTGCCCTCCGCAAAGTGCGGCAGGCGGAGTGAGCCGAGGCGGGTCGGTTCACATCCACTCGCTCACTGACGGGAAGGAGACTGGAGTTATTGTTGGAAAACGCAGACGAGCTGTTCACATCAATCTTTCATCGCCTTCGCTGTAAAAGCAGAATGAAACATTTAGATGAAACATTAAAAACATGCGTCTCTGCCAGAAGACAAACCCTCACGACGGCCGACGGACCCCAGGTGGGTTTTTTTGTTTTTTTTAACTCTGTGGTTCGAAGCAGTGCACTGATGCGCCAGCTGCGAAATACCAGCTGGGGTCCTCTGACATTTAAAAAAGCTGCACCGAGGGCCACGTGTCTGTAGGGGGAGCTGCAGTGTCCAGACGTGACATTTAGAGCGCTGTGGAAGTCGTGGCCGCTAATCTCTGGCCGTCCAAGACCTCTGATCCGGCCCGCGGAGCCCCGGAGGAGGAGCGGGCCAGGTTTTCTCTTTGATTTATTATTATGTTTCAAAACAGTTCAACTGCGTGCAGCCCCGGCTGCTGTCATGCACGTGCCAGTTTGTGAATGATCAGGCCAATCGATTGATCAGCTCGTCACAGGCAAATCAAGGTCAGGGGCACAGCTGGACAGAAAATAGGGCAGCATCGATCTGCTGCTGCTGCTGCTGCTGCTGCTGCTGCTGCTGCTGCTGCTGCTGCTGCTGCTGCTGCTGCTGCTGCTGCTGCTGCACTGAAACTCTCACACACAACTTTTCATTGACGCCAGAAAAAGCGGCTTGAAAAAGTCCCAAAAAAAAAATCTACTTCTGCCGCTCTTCTGCAGACAGACAGACAGACAGACAGACAGACAGACAGACAGACAGGCGGTCGGCCCGTGATTCACACCTTCTGCTGCAAAAACAGGGGGTTAAAAAGATTAATAAAAATTGGGAGCTGCATTTGAAGCATCAGTGGCTTTTAATTCCGCTGGCTTTAATTAACTTGGCGGGCCTGTCTCATTAACGAGCAACCAAACAGAGGCAGAGCTAATCCGCCTGCAAACACAAAGAAAAGAAAAAATGAACAGATAAAAAAAAAATCCTGCACGTACAGACACACTGCTACTCCATCAGTGCATGCACATTGATATTCAGAGACACACACACACACACACACACGCTTCTAGAGCAGCATGAGAGCTCACTTTTGTAAAGGCAACAACAACAACAACAGGCCTCTTTGGGATCGGATCGGATCAGGGAGGCATTGGGAAAACCTGCAGCACGGGGTGGTGGTGATGGTGGTGATGGTGGTGGCGGATAGTAAGGGGGAGGGGGCGGGCCCCTGAAATGGCGGCCGCAATCATACGGTAAGACGAGGAGGAGGAGGAGGAGGAGGAGGAGGAGGAGGAGCAGTGACAAAATGGAGGCGCGGGTTTCCTGGTGGGGAGGCTGCAGAGGCAGCAGACGCAAGAAAAAGGAGGGCGGGAGTTTCCCAGTGAACAGGCTCCCAGGGAAGCAATTCATCACTGCACCTGCAGGTGGGGGTGGCGGAGGGGTTTGGGTGGCGGGCCTCGTGGAAGCAGATGCGGCCGGTTGCAAAGCAAAAGGAGGCAGGAAGCAGCTGCGGCAGGAAGTGGGAGGGGTTTCCACGCTCCTCTTACCTGGAAGTGGTTGTAAGGGTTCCTGGGTTTGTACTCCCAGGTGTAGCTGGCCGACGTGGCCCTCTGGAGGAGAGCGGGGGGCGTATGCGGAAAACCATCAGATAATTGTTACGACCAGGTTTTGGCGCCCGGGTTTGTTTGTTTTTTTGGCGCGGTGAGACAGAGCGGACAGACGGCAGCGATGGTGACGGCGGCGACAAACGCACAAAAATTTTGAAAATGCAAAGAAAAATAAATATAAAGTTGCAGGACAGAGGTAAAGACACTGTGATGAAAACAGGAGGAGAGAACGGGGAGAAGAGAACAAGACAAACAGAGCAGGAAGAGGAGGGGGAAGAGGGGGCGGAGCCGGGGGCGTACCTGACAGATAATGTTGTCATAGTACGCCAGGTTTTGAGTGTGAGCTTGTGGGGCGGGCGGCGGCGTGTCGCACAGTTTCCTTACGTTTGGCTGCGAGCCGTCGGCCGTGGTGGACAGGGAGAGGCCGTCCGTCTGCGGCTCGCTGCTCTGGGGGCGGTACTTACTGCAGGTGGGCGGGACAGAGAGGAGGTCAAAGGTCAGCAGGTGTGTGTGTGTGTATAGAACTCCTGTGTAGGCAGCAACCTTCTGGAATCTCACCCATCCATCCTGACAAGCTCCCATGGGGGCGTTTAATACTTCAAAGGGCCTAGCCAATCAGGCGTAGAGTAGGCGGGGCTTTAATTTGTGATTGGAGGAGAAGACCTGGAGGATGATGGTGTTTTTCATCCAAAATTTGGACGATGCTGCACCCTACAGCCGCTAGTTTTCCGGCTTTTGAATTAAATCAAACGGATCACCCAAAAAATCCCGCCAAAGGCTTTTTTTTCTCCGCCCCTCTCTTCCCTTCTAAACGCTCTCCACGTGCTCTCGCCCAGATGGATGCTCCAGATAAGGCTGACGAGATTTAGGGAAGCGTCCCCATCTGCCGGCCGAGCGCCAGAGCCCACTCCTCAAGACCACGGCTCACCTGCGTCTGCGGAGGCGCTTGTTCTCGTTCTTGAGGTGGTGCAGCCGCTTGGCGAAGAACACCACGATCATGAAGAGGAGGAGGAGCACCAGCGAGGCCACGCCCACCACCACGCACAGCACCTGGAACTCGGTGACGGCCCAGTCGCAGCGCGTACCCTTGTTCCAGATGTAGTCCTGCACGTTGCACCTGCACACGGGAGATTTGGGGCGGAGGGGTGGAGGTGGAGATTAGTGGGGTGGGAGAGGGTGGGGGGGTGTATTAGATTTCGGGGTTCGTCCACATGGGAGAAAACTCTTTATGTTGCTGTTAGTTGCACTTTTAGAGCAGAAAAACCAGAGCGTGCAGCAAGTGTGTCCAGCCAGGCATCCTGCGACCTGAAGCCTCTAATGAGATCAAAGGATCAGGACGCATAAAGCACGCATGTGTGTGTGTGTGTGTGTGTGTGTGTGTGTGTGTGTGTGTGTGTGTGTGTGTGTGTGTGTGTGAGAGAGAGTATGTCTCTGTGTGTGTGTGTATGCGTTTCTCCATATGATCTGTTGTGCGTTGCTGCAGAGGGACGTTTGCCAGGGGTGTATGTGTGTGTGTGTGTGTGTGTGTGTGTGTGTGTGTGTGTGTGTGTGTGTGTGTGTGTGTGTGTGTGAGAAGGTGTTTGTTTGCCGTTACTCAGCGGCTATGGCGAGATGAGCAACAGTTTTCGCCGCCAGGTTTACACTGAGGCTGCAGGGGGGGGGACAGATGGCGCCACCGAGGTGTGGCATGCACAATCTGTGTGTGTGTGTGTGTGTGTGTGTGTGTGCGCACCAACAAAAGTGTGTGCGTGTATGTTTATTTACATTCGTGTCCCGAAGTAACTCTGCTGTTTTTCCACCATCTTTCTCTTGCTTCTAATGTGTGTGTGTGTGTGTGTGTGTGTGTGTGTGTGTGTGTGTCATCTTCAGCTCAAACACACACACAGCCACACACACACACACATGTACACAGAACACAGTGCCCCTACCCCCCAAACTGAGCTAATCCGTTAGCGACCCCGCTGTGATCTTGACGGACGCCGGCGCTCTGTTAATCCGACCTTCTATCTCCGCAGCGTCCCAAGTGTCCTAAATCTGCTTCTTCTTCCTTTCTTTTTTTTTTTTTTATCTCTTCCTCCTTTTCTTTGTGTTGGTTGGAGATTTTGGATTTTATTCCGACGGAACAAATGAAAACACAAAGTGGTTTAGCACCATTAGCCCTCCCTATCCCATCCCAGACAGCCTTAATACCACATGACCACTGCAGGTCATCCATTGGTCATGGACTGTTTAAACCAGACTAGTTTAGCCTGGTCCAGTGTTTTTCAACCACCTGAAATAATGTCAGGTGTGCCGTGGAAAAGTATCCAATTTCACTTCACTGGTCTAAAAAAAAAAAACAAAAAACATTCCAACGTGGAGTTTGTTTTAAAAGGAATTTAAGCCTGTTTTCCTCCCTCAATTCCTCCCAGGATATCAGCTTTGTGTGCATCTAAACAGGCCCAGGTTTCACACTGAGTGAGTATAAATCAATTAAGGGACTATATTGTCATTATTAGGCTAAAATCATTTTATTATTATATAATTTTACATTTTTCAATGTAAAATCACTGACTCTGTTTTATAACAGCAGCAGTGAGTCCCAGGTCCCTCCCTTCAGTTTGGAAGGAACCAGGGTCCACCCTGGCCCATTTTCACCCACATCTAATGAAACCCCCCCCCCCTTACCTGCAGAAGGCGCCCATCCCTGCCACCACGGTGCACACTCCCCCGTTGAAGCAGAAGTTGGGCTCAGTCTCGCACTGGGACACGCAGACTCCGGGACCGGAGCGCACGAAGCCCAGGCGGCAGCCGTCGGCCCCAATGGCTCCGCCCAGCCCCTCCCCCTGCTCCAGCCCCGGCATGGAGGGTGCGGTCAGGGGGCGGACGCCCGGGCGCCCGGTCGGGCCCGGGCGGCCTCGGGGCCACAGGGGCGGGGAACCGGCCAGCAGGGGGTTCTCGTCCTCCATGTCGGCCGGCGGGGAGGGGCTGGGCTCGGGCTCGGGGGTGGCGCCCACGGCGGACAGGTCGTCGTCGGGCGACAGGTAATCGTAGAAGTCGGACAGCGTCCAGGCGGTGGGGCCTCCAGCTTTCTGCCTCTGCGGCTGGGGGGCTTCGGGGGCCCCGTCCAGGGTCGGGTCGGTGTCGGGGGCGGGGCTGTGGAACTCCACCGTGATGACGTCGTCGGACATGGGGTTCCCGGGCTGATCGGGCCCCGCACCCCCGGCAGTCAGCTCCTCGGCCGCCGCCGGGACCTCGTCCTCGGCCATGTCCATGTGGACGCGCTTGTGGTGGTGACGGCGGGCGCCGAAGCCCGGCCCTGCACCAATCAGGTGCTCCCGCTCGGCCGAGTCGTCGCTGAGCACCATCCTGGCGTTCAAGGCCTCCTTCGTGACGGACGATTGGTTGTGGTGGTGGTGGTGGCGCCGGGTGAGGGAATGTCTCCCTGTTGGGTGGACAGAGACAATTGTTTGTTCAGGTGGTTTCACCTGAGAACTCACAGGCATAACTAATCGATGGACCGATCAGGGAGGACGGTGAGCAGCAGCGGTGCCGTGCCCGGGAATCGTCGGCTGATCCAACCCCCCATTTTTACAGCCTTTGATATGACCCAGCCAGGAATCGAACCCACAACCTACCAGTCTCAGGGCGGACACTCCACTACTAGACCACTCTCGACCACTCTTTAATGGTTACGTCCAGGTGGAACATTTCTGCAAACCAGCCCTTTGTGATGTCTCAGTCGGCATCGATCATACTATTTCTTGACCACACCACCAGCCAAGTGCTGGCTCCACCCTCCAAGCCCATCCACCTTCAAAAACATACAATCCAATCCAATAAATCATCACTTATTTTTTTGTTTTTTTTTGCAGTTTCTTCTTCCAAATAGCAGGAAACTGAAACCCTGCAAGTCCCAGAAATTACTGTGAGGTTGCTAGGCAACAGGAAGAGACACGGGGGACAAAGTGCACCTGCACAAATGGTCCTGGAGTGTGACAGGATGTCCAATTAGTGACCTTTCCAACCGGAGACAAGAAGGTTTGTTTTTTGTGTCGGCGAAGGCGGGGAGGTGGAGGAGGAGACGGCAATCTCAACAGAAACCTTTCGACGACTTGTTGTGAAAGTGTCATGTGTCACGTCATGCCTTGTGGTGGAAGATAATCCTGTTTCAAGGGTTTTAAAACCGGCGAGGTTCGTAAAGTTCACCCAAAACTACTGAACATGTCATGCAAGTCGAGTCAAGTGAAACGATCTGATGGGATACATCAGTCAATATGACTTGACGTTGGCCGCGGATGAGACAATGACAGTAAACAGCGATGATGCAGAGGATGTTAAAAACCACGGCGGCGCTAATCCCAAACTACTCCCACTGTTTTGTTTGGTAACATCAGTAGATCATCTGGGACATGAATATTTCAAAACACTGTTTGCTGTTCCAGGCTAATTTCCCCGGAGAAAAAGGGTTTTGGAGCAAACTGCACGAGGCGGCAAACAGCTGAGTGATTAATTCGTTGTCGGAGAAATCAGAGGGAACGCCGACGTGCGATGCGAACCGTGACGGCGTGCTGTACGTGGGATTAGGAACGTCGAGGGAGTGAGTGACTAATGTGCTCTGTTGGCCCAAGACTGGGAATGGCTGAGGATTAGATGAGGATTTAGAGCGACAAGGTAGAGGCCACTTCCACTTCTCTACTTGGCCATCTGCACACACACACACACACACACACACACACACACACACACACACAGACAAGGAGGACACTTCAGGTCAGTCATAAGTTTGGAGAGAGCTTCCTATTGGATGACTTGGCTGCATCCAGTCACGTTACCTTTACCAATACTTTATGTTAGCTCAGTCGAGGCTACTTCACGTGACCTCCGATGCACTGTCTCGCATGCACAGCAGCCGGGTGAGACCTCTTGCACTTCCACCCTGCAGAACTCTGGTCTGGTCCCAGTCTTCAGCCTTCTGCCTAAACCAATCGGATTCCGTTTTTAAAGCCGTGATGAAAGCAGGAAGAGCTGCAGCGAGCTGCTTTCAAAGGCCGGACAGGAAGTCAGGAAGTGGGAATATAGGAAGTACTTTATGACATTGCTGCTGCTAGCGATTAGCCTGCATGCTGCAGTGGCCGCTGTTTCATCCAAACTGGGCAGAAAATTCAGATGGCTGGTGGGTTTTTTTCATGGTGGGAAACATGCTTCTGCTTCACTGCAGAAGAATTCAGTCGGATTTAGTTGTTTTTTGTACCAACTGGAAGCGAAGAAATCTGATTCTGATTCTGTCCACGGACGTTTTCCCTGGGCCTCTTTAACAGGTGGAATGCATGAATTATTTCCCACGGACTCCCAGTTTAATTTCCAGCCTCCTGAGGACACTTCTGCCAGTCTAACTCAGCTGACACGTCCAGGGGACCAAAAACAAACAAAAAAAAACAGCCGTGTGCACTCGCCAGCTTCCAGCGACTTGTTTCGCTTCAGCTGAATCACTTTGGCTTGCATGGACTGCTAAACTCTACTAAAGTGCTTGTCCTCATGGTTCCACTCCCACTGCCATCCTAAAAAAAAATCTGCCTCTCTCGGTTGTCTGGGATTTCATTCAGAGCTAATGCTAAAACCATCTGGACGTGCCTCGAGTCACGAAGACTTGTGGCTGGGAAAGCATGAGATTCACCACGCACACACACACACACACACACACACACACACACACACACACACACACACAGACACGCTGCAGTTGCCATGGTGAGATGTAAAGAGGTGCCATGTTGAAAGGAGGAGAAGCGGTGAGGGAGCCGCGGCGCAAACAGAGAATCCAGTGTTTGCTCTGGCTCCGTCTCCTGCTTCTCATTCAATCAGCTGGCCGCTCAGTGAGCCAGGATATGCCAACTTCATCTCTGGGAAAAGGAGGTTGGGGTGGTGGTGGTGGTGGTAGTGGTGGCGCTGAGACTTTTTAACCGCTTCTTCACAGTCTGTGAAAGGGAGCCGACATGCTTCCAAGCAGAGCCGAGCGATTTGCGGCCTAATCACATTTGATTTAAAAGAGAGAAAAAGAGGGTGAATCTGCCAATTTGTTATCCCCTCCCTCCTCCCTCCTTCCCCCGGAGACTGAAGACATCCCGGAGGCCTTGTAAAGGTTTGCGCGACGAGATTAGCAGCGTGCGATGGAGGTGGAAAACGATTGAAGGCGGGAGGAGTCCTCTGACATCACCGCACGGGCAACGGGTTACCTGCGCTTTGTGTGATTGGATTCAACCAGTGTGTGCTCGGCCCCTGCAAAGACCCACACATCCACCGTCCACCCCGCCTGCCCCCCTAACACCCCACTCCACAACCCCCACCTCCCTAAAAAAAAAACCTATAAATAGCTCCTTTCTTCCATGCGAGATTTGCTGATGATCTGATCCCTGGTGACATATCATGGGCTGTGCAGGGCTACAGGGCAGATGGACCACACAGCATGCAGGCACACACACACACACACACACACACACACACAAACATGCACGTACGTACATAGCAGGCAGAGACGCCCCAAGAGGCTGCTGCGCTTCCATAAAATTGCTTTGCGCTGCGGTTCAGTATCAGTCTATAACGTGTCTGGATTTATTGGTTCAATACTCTGTTGTCGCTGCTGCAGAGAGTCACTTGTAAATCAGCTGTGTGTTGTGGCACTTGGGGCCTTTTTTCATATATATATATAAATGTGAATTGACCGGGCAGCGGAGCCCCTTCAGTAAATATTGGCTGTGAATTTTTGGTGGAGGAGAATAGTTGGGGACATATTTCCCCACCTGTTAATCTGACAGTCGATGGATCAGTAGATCCAGGAGCAACAGGCAGAAAATCTCTCTTTGGAAAATCCTGCGACTTGTCTGGTCAAGTTTGTTTGAGGGGGAATGAATGCCGCCTTCCATTTAGCTCAGATATTGGCACTCAAACCAACGCCATTCCGTTTGGAAGCCTGAAGGGCCGCATGCATCGGCGTCGGCAACTTTTGTGCCGGTCACTCGGACGTTTTGATGAGTCGACAAACGGACCCGAGTCCCTGATAGACGATGCAATGCACCACACTGGATCCGCAGCTTGTTGAGGTTCCTCTGCCGCAACAGGTTGCGTTGGTGACGGGGGGGGGGACCGGATGTGGATGAAAAAAAAAAACCCTGCGATGTTGTGGTCGACACTCAACAGTTGAGCCGCGCCGATAAAACCAAACTGCCACCGTGTAACAGGAGCAGCCACCGTGAACAGCTGGCAGTCTTCTTTTGAGGCGACTCAGGCCAGTTTTGTAGCAGTGCATGTTTCACGAGGTAGCAGGATCTTCGATTGGCTCCTCCAAAACGAACAGACTATGATTCAAACTGGAGCCTTTACAAATGGATGAGCAGGCTACGCTGTGAGATTATTTTTCTTTTAACTTACTATAATATGTTTGTTTTTTTCAATTAATTTACTGTTTAAAAAAAAAAAATCAGAAAATCAGCATAGGCTGCGCGCGCATGCACAACAGACACGCGCTCCCAGGGGCTTAAAGTGTGAGACGCACTCGTGTCTCCTGTTTGCCGGTCAATATGTCACAGTGTTAATGCCCGATTACACATCGAGGCCGCGAGATACGCCGCAAATATATATATATGTATTTTAAAAAATGGGGACGAGGAGGAGAGGGAGGGGCGGGTTTGGCTGCCCACAGTCGCGGCGGCGCGCGCTCCCGCCTGAACCCCGGCGACCCTTGGGCGTGCACGAGCCACCCTGTTGCTGGGCAGCGGATGCAGCGCTCATTTTCACCATTTTTTTCCCCTCCCCTTTCACATTTGCGCCACTGTCCCTGTGCGCTGTGTTGTGAGCGCGCTTTTCCTACATCTTCCAGACCCCCGCGTGCTTCTGACCCGCGGATGCCTGCAGGAATCCGACTGCGGTCGGTGCAGCTCGTCGCGCCTTTGTCTGGGCCGCGCAGAAGTACAGCACCCCCCGCCCCCCAGCCCCCCACCCTCTTTTTTTTTTTAATCGTCCGTGGCCATTAAACCTACCAACGTTTACAGCCCATCCAAAAGCAATTTCCTCAGTGTTAAGTACACTTCCAGCGGGGAGGGGCCCTCCTGACGCACTGTGAACGAGCGAACCATTGGCTTTGCAAAGGGCCAAAGTGTCATTAAGGAGCGGGGGACGGCGCGACAGATGGGGGGACCTCGCTGGATTGGCCGTTTGAAATGAAACTGATTTAGGAGCTCCGCGGCATCATAAAAAGAAAAAAAAAGAAAAGAAAAAAAGCGGCAACACAATCGGGGGCGTGCATGCAATTCCACACGAGCCCGTGCAATAAAATATAATAAATAAATAAATAACAGCAACCAATCGGTGTCGAGCAGGTTACTATCAACGGGCTCGGGCGGTGATAAAAGAGAAAAGCAACCATGACAGGCCACATTACATATGACAGCATCCTCACATCCTCACGCTGCTGCTGCTGCTGCCGCTGCCGCTGCTGCTGCAACATCAACAGCGACCCGTCTCGCGATTTCCACGCAGGTGTGGTAACATTCACGCATGGAGGGGGGGATGCAACACACACACACACACACACACACACACACACACACACACACACGGGAACGCCAGGGTGGGACCGACTCACCGTGCGCGGACAGGGGCGTGATGACCATGGAGATGGTCAGCAGCACCTGCCAGGTGCCCAGACGACTGTCACCGTGCGCCATGCTGATGGTCCTCCTCCTCCTCCTCCTCCTCCTGCTCCTCTGTGGCACGAACGGACGCACGGACGAACGGACACACGCACACGCAGGGATGCAAAAAAAAAAAAAAAGGGGGTCCGGGTTAGACAGCCGAGCCGACACCTTCTTCTTTTGCTCTCCTCCGGAGCTCAGAGCTGCTCGTCGCTCTCCATGTGTCCGCCTTTCCTGACACTCAGCTGGGCGACAGTAACCGGCTTCAGCGGCTCGGCGGCTTCGCTCCCAGCACACCGACCGAGTGCCTTCCCCTGCTCTCTCTCTCCCTCTCCCTCTCTCTCTCTCTCTCTCTCTCTCTCTCTCTCTCTCTCTCTCTCTCTCTCTCTCTCTCTCTCTCTCTCTCTCTCTCTCACTCCCCGCGCTCTTCCTCTCTCTCTCTCGCTCTCTCTCTCTTTCACGCACACCTTTGGCGCGCGCGTGCCACCGTGCGCCTCGGGGTCCGTCTGTTAAAAAAAAAAAAAAAAAAAAAAAAGTGCCGGCGGCGGTGCCTCCTCCTCGTAGTAGTGCGCGCGGCCGTGGCGGTGGCGGTGGCTCTGCGGACGAGCGTCCTAATGAGCCGGCTGCCTCACTCGCTCGCTCGCTCGCATGCGCAAGGATTGGGACGGCACGGCGCGCGCGCCAACGCGGTCGAGTTCACAGCCAACACACACACACACACGCACGCACACACACACAGACACACTGACACACGGGTTATAGTGTAAGTGTCCAGCCTGCGGAATGCGTCTGCCACTGGAAGTCAATATGCTCCATTTTACAGCACAGTCAGTGTGTGTCAACATGATGTCCAATAGTCTCTCACCCCTCCATGTCTCTCTCTCTCTCCCACTCTGGGTGGTGTGTGTGTGTGTGTGTGTGTGTGTAATCCTCTTAATGTGATGCTGGAATCTGATAGGCTTCAGACAATAGCATTCTGCTTTTGTCGCACTCTCTCTCTCTCTCTCTCTCTCTCTCTCTCTCTCTCTCTCTCTCTCTCTCTCACACACACACACACACACATTGCTGTCACCACCACCATAATGTGTATTTATTGCGTTGCTGCTCTTTTATCACTCTTCCAGTCTCTCTGTGCTCCATTCGCAAATCGCCTCCCCGCTCAAGTAAAAACAATTAGTCGCTAATCCTCTGTGCCCATTTGATAAGAACCACAAAATGCATAATTTAACCTATTTTGCGTGCAGCAAGTCTCCAGCTGTTTTACCACCTCTACAAAAAGGAAATCGTATGTATGTGTGTGTGTGTGTGTGTGTGTGTGCAGTGTAAGTACGGACAGACAGACACGGGCGACGAGCAAAGACAGCAGAGGATGGTGGAGATGGGAGAATTAAAAAAAAAAATGTTGCACTGATGCACTGCCAAACAGAGCAGAACAAAATTGCTTCCGCCGACAACCCTCCACCCCCACCCCCACACAAACACACTCACATCAGCAGTCATATTCACATGTATATATATTCATTTAAAAAAAGAAACTAACGTTGCAGCTCTTTCGTTGTTTTTTACTGAGGGAAAAATTGATTGCTTGGCATTTCAGAGGAGTTTATCCACTTGGGTGTGTGTGTGTGTGTGTGTGCAGGAGTGAACAGATGGATCTCGCTGAGAAGCAGAATGGTAGAAGAGCAGCACACCTTTGTTGACGGCAGGCTCTCTGTGCGTGTGTGTGTGTGTGTGTGTGTTTCTCCTCGGCCCTGGTCATTTTTTTCCCGCCTCATCCTGTTCCTGCAGTGAGGGCTGAACACAGTGTTCAGAACCTCCCCACTCAGCCTCCAGGCGTCCAGTCAATGAGTCCAGCATCCAGCATTAAATGACCCAAAAAAAATCATGCTGTTTGTGGACGTTAAAAAAAATCTAAACAAACCATAAGCTAATTCTATTTGTGACATACACACACACACAAAAAATAAATAAATAAATAAAAATCACCCCAGCCACTTTACAGGAGGGTGCAAGGTGAGACAAAGCATCAGCTTTAGCAGGGTGCTGTAAACAGAGAGCTAAATACACCATGTTCCTGATATCTAGCCTGCAGTCTGGGGCAGTAAGCACGTAAAAGAAATGGGACCATTAAAAACACTGTCACATCCAGTTGATGTATGAAGGAAAAGCAGCGATTAAACAGAAAATGCTCAACCCGCCACAGTGACACCAATTTGCTGAAGACACGTTGAGAAAATGCACTCGATGCCCTTTTGCAGAGCTGCAGAGGAGCCAACAGGGGGCGACAAAGCCGTGTCTTCAGGTAAATACAGGAAGGGCTGCGACATACAAACAGCTCGTTGCTTATGAGCTGCACCTGTTTTGTCACAGTGGTTGATTAAATCAAGGCAAAAAAAACAAAAAAACTCATTGTTGAGCTTTCCACCTTCATCGAGATCTACATGCACACGCACACACAACCAGTACATCTGTGTAAAACAAACTTTAATGAGTTGAAAACTCAACTCTGACATCAGAGAACAAACAATCCACACAAAAAAAAATATTAGGACGCATGTCTCGAACAAAAACACACCACAACTGTCCGCATGCTTGTGCGTCGGAAAAAACAAAGAGCCTGGAAATGTTTTCCTTGAAAAGTTACTAAAACATTTATCACGAGTCGGTCACATTCTGGCAGGATTCAGCCGTGGCTGGAGGCCGGAGGGCCGTGCTGCTGCTGCACCGCCGAGCCGTCAGGCTGCGAGGAGGATGGGTCTGGGACAAAAGGAGTAAAAAAAGGAAGTGTCACCACAAAAAAAGCCACAATCAATCAAGAACTCCCGGGAGCCATGTGATTCCCGCTGCTGGATACCCACACATGCCGTTGGGAGCTCCGGGGTTCCGGCCGGCCATCGCGTGGGAGTTTCCTCCTCCAGGCATCATGCGGTTGACCATGGCCTGGCCTGAGAGACCAGGCAGAGGTTTAGGGGGAAAGCAACAGGACTGAAACTGAACAAGGCGCATCTGAGTCCAGATGTTCGAACCACGGACTCGACAACAAGGTGCAGAATGACGTGCACGGTGGAGGTTAGGCTCTGACCTGAGTGCTGCCCCGTGAACCCCGGCTGCTCCCTCTGCTGCTGAACCTTCATCTCCGCCTGCTTCAGCTGCTCCGTGTGGAACGTCTGCCTCTCCGTCAGCAGCTGCTGCCGCTGCTGCTCCAACTGCAGGCGGATATTGATGATGATGATGATGATGATGATGACAAGGAGGCAAGTTTTTGGTGAGTTACACGCCCGGTTTTAAGAGAGAGAGAGAGAGAGAGTCTAAAGTTTCTGAACGTTTTTAACTGAGCCAGAAGCAAGTCCGGTAGTTCACTCACAGCTTCTTTCTCCCGATCCATGATGGTCTCCAGCTCCTCAAAGTGCCGCAGCTTGATCTCCAGCTTCTTCATCTGGGTCTCCACCAGCAGTGCCACCAGAGACTTGATCTTCCTCTCCTCCACGGCCGCCAGGTGCTGCGAAGCAGGTGGGCGCGAGGCAAAAGTGAGTCAAATCGTTTTGAATCGTTTTGAAATTTAAGGTCTAGTGCGTGAAATTAGAGCAGTTCTTATTTGCATAGAAATACACATAAATCAAGGGTCTTGCTCCCAGTTAGCTGCCATCTTGCACTGCCATATTTGTAAGGAAGCCTGGTGTGGACAATCCAGCTGCCTGACAGCGCATTTTGGATTTAAGATGAATGTTCTCATCCTCAATTAAACCAACGAAGAAGAAGGTGGATGAGGCGTGTATAGGCCACCGTAGTTCACTGGCAAGCTCAGGAGGGGGAGGGAGAGTGCAATCCAAACTGTGACCACTTGATGTCGCCGTTTCTTCTAGAAGTCTCCTAATATTACACACTTTACATGTAAAGGTGGTGTGGAGATGACAGCAGGCAGTCAGTCAGTCAGTCAGTCAGTCAGTCAGTCAGTATCCCCGCCTCACCTTGGCCTTGGTGGCAGCCGATGTCAGGGCCACCGCTGCTGCCGTGGCCACGCTGCCCTCTATCAGGTCCAGCTCCATCACCGCCTTCTCGTCGCCCTCTCGTGGCACCATGCCGTCATCGTCGTCGTCACCACCCCCTGCTGGATGACACCGAGGAAAACCTCCACAGTTAAAACCCACGGCAGCGGCGGCCAATCGCCGTGCAGAAAAAAACCTGCGTACCATCTCGCTCTTCAGCGTTCTCCCTCTTGACCAGCTGGCCTTCCAGCTGGGCTCCGCTGGGCTCCACCTTGAGCCCGTCGACTCCCAGCAGGGCCTGAGCAGGTGGAACACAGCACACACGGTCCAGGTGAGACACAGCAGAAACACCACCTGAAAAACCCTCTTTGGCGTCTTTCATGTCTCACCTGATGAGAGGCCGAGTTGGCGTCCGCATCCATTGAGTCTGCAGGACAAAGGAAGGGCACGGTTAGAATTTAAAAGAGAAAACAACACAAGGATGTAGGAATTAAGAGGAGAAAAGTGTTACCCATCTGATCTGGTGGGTTGGATTCTGAGATTTCTGAAATCTTAACCCCCGATTCCTCCTGCACTCTGGAAAACTCCTCTGGATACAAAGATGGATATTGTTTGTTTGTTTGTTTGTTTTTCCCAAACATTTCACACAGAATGCACCACAGTCAATAAGCAAAAAAAGTGAATAAAACTGGCACCACTGTCTTATTACAGCCTTTACTGTACCATTAAATGAAAAAATCAGCAGTAGGAAAACATATAGGGTCAGCCAAAAAAATGTATATACACACATTGGGAAAAGAAAAACTTGAATAAATATTTAATTTGAGGTTTTTGAGGTTTCATCAAATGATGAAACCTCAACACCACTGTGCACTGTTGTACTACGTTTTCCCAACCTCATGAATGTAGCATCAATGAGTGTTGACGTAACAAACGCTACCCAGGCAGTAGTTCGCCCTACACAGAAATAGCTGAGTTTCCATGACCCCTAGAATTGCATAAAACCTAAATATCACAATAAAAAACTGGTAATGGAAACACCTAAACATTGAAAAACCTCTCAAATATGGCTAAAAGGTTTTTATACATATATTTTTTGTACATATATTTCATTTGATGTCGAGGTATATTGCGAAAGTGTCATGGAAACACTTTTTCCGCATTTACGCGTCAGTTGATGTGGACGTTCACTTCAAGTGAAAGTTATGTTTGGACGGAGGAGGAGACCGAATATTTTTGTAAGTAATCAAAGAGAAAAACAAGTAACAAACAGCAAGCAAACGCAAACAAAGAAAAGGAAACGGAATTCTCGTAAATCTCACGGGACGAGATTTTACGAGAATTAAGGCTCATGTGCTTCACACCATGTCGAAATTTTAGAAATATCACTTTTATCTTTGAAAAACTGTCTTGGAAATGCAGCTAATGTCTGCATCTCTTGTAATTGTAGAGGCTAAAGGTAACTTGTATTGATCGTGTGACGTCTGAATAAATTTGGTATTGAAATATTTGTGCAAGATTTTCTTTTCCTGATGTGTGTATACATTCATTTCTGTATTATCCAACACTTTGCGCTCCTCTCACCCAGCGCGGCCTTTGCTGCCGACGACGCCACCCGCGGGTCCACCACGGACGCCAGGAAGGCCACGGTGCTCATGACAGGGTTCTCCGACTGGCTGAAGGGCACCGGCTGGTAGGCCAGCGGGCCGAGCGAGGCCGACGAGTCCTCCAGGTAAGGGTCCTCTATGGGCAGGCGGAGGAAGTGGAGGATACATTCGTCCTGCGTCCTGGAGCCCACGTGCTCCGACACTTTGTTCCAGTCGTCTCTGTAGACCTCCAGGGCCTGAGGAGGAGACGGGAGACGGGTTAGCAGGTTGCGGTCGTGAATCCGATGAGCAGGACTCGTGAGTGACCACTCACCTCTAAGAGCAAAAGCGTCTCCTGCTCTGTCCACTCCCGCCCTGCACTCGCTCCTTTGGTCTGAGACCAGAGAGGATTTTGTAGAAATTTAGAAGAAATTATACAAGATTTTCTATCAATTGCAGAAATGTTCTAAAAAAGAAAGAATGGGAAGAACATAAGACCTTGGGGTGTTTGCGGGTGTAGATGTCAGTGCGCAGGCCAAAGTTCTGGCAGTCCGAAGGCTTCTCTCGGCCCTTCTCGGGGAAATACAACATGTGCTGCGAGGCCGAAACCTGCAGGAGTGGAAAAAAGCCACGCGGATGAGCGGTAGATTTTCAACATAAAAATGTTTTTTTGTTTGCTTGTTTTTCCAAAAATAGTCTTTGGTCCCAGTGTGCGAGTGCTACCTGCAGCGGTTTGTGCTGCAGAGGTGCCAGGCCAGTGGGCGTGTCTACCAGGACGTTGAAGTGGGGGGTAGGCGGCGGTCCCATGGGGAGGGGCCGGCTCTCCGCATCCACCTGGTAGTTGATCAAACCCCACTGCTCCAGTAGCGCATGAACCCTGGAGGCAGAAAACACCTTTAATGGATTGCGTCTGAGCAGCAACAAAAGCTGTTTTATTTTTCTTTCTTCCAAAAAAAAATAAAAAAATAAAAGAAATCGCAGGGAAATGGTAAAAACAAACCAACCTCATGAGGGCGCAAACATCTCCGGTGAGGTTCCGCCGGCAGGACGTGGAGCTCAGATACTCCTGCGGATTGAGCCGGTACGTGTCGATCATGAAGCTGCGGTACGCCAGGTAGCTGCGGCGAGAGAAGGAGAAACAATACATAGAAACTTACTTAAAAAAAACAACAACCCAAAATCATTTGATACGTGTTCGGTCCTGAATATTCTTACGTTTCTGGAGTTTTGGATTTATTCTTCCCGCTGAAGAATTCCGGCAGAGCCCGTTTTTCAATGGCGTGAACGCTGGGACGAGTGGAGGAGACAGGTGGCGCGTCAGACGATGCATCGAGGACACCTGTTTGTGTGTGTGTGTCTGTGTCTGCACCTGTTGTAATTGAACCAGGACGTGTAGCTGGGGATGATGATGTGGTGCGTCTGCTCCGTGATGCTGTCCTCCCCCTCAGACAGCCGAGAGCCTTCTGCCCTCCCCTCCTCGTCCTCCTGCAGACGTCGGGGGGAGTTTAAAAGCCTCGTAAATTAGCCAAACTGACCAAGCAAACGTC
Source organism: Thamnaconus septentrionalis (assembly GCA_009823395.1). Classification (NCBI taxonomy): domain Eukaryota; kingdom Metazoa; phylum Chordata; class Actinopteri; order Tetraodontiformes; family Monacanthidae; genus Thamnaconus; species Thamnaconus septentrionalis. The sequence continues at coordinate 31,434,349 of CM020502.1, read as the reverse complement.
TGGCAACATATTGACTGAGAGAAGAAACAGAATGAGCCTAATTACCCTCCCGGGGAAATCCTCCTCCTGATCATCTGCAGAGCAAAGAAAAGTCATTGAGATCAAAACTCAAGTAAACACACACACAGGAATCAGTCAATTTAGGATTTAAAAAAAACCCGAAAACCATCCATTGAACAACATACACGTCTTCTAGGGTAAATAGTAAAAGGTGAGAGGACCTACCCAGGTCAGCCATGATGCCTCCTCTGACGGGAGTGTTCTCACTGTCCTTCTTCAGGTTTACTACAGGTCAAAGAGACAAATTAGCAAACTGTTTTTTCCCTCCCCCATCAGTTCATTTCCTAGTCACAGTGTTGGCAGAGTTATACCAATCTTGGGCAGTACGACTTCCTCCATGTTGGGCACCGGGGTGGGGTCCTCCATGTCTTTGGTCAGGTCTTCCTCAGGCTCCTGCTCCTGCTGCTGCTGCTGCTGCAGCTGCTGCTGCCCACCACCACGCCTCCTCCTGGAGCAGGCGCAGCGGAACAAAAGAGAATGAAACGTCATGACGGAGAAGTAATAAGCCTGGGTTGGTTTTCACAGTCTACTGCTGCTCACCCCTTCTTTCCCTTCTTCCTGCCTTCGGAGGGGGGAGGAGAGGGCGAGCGCCTCCTCTTCTTGCTGGGCGTGGTCTTGGAATCCTGCAAGAGGGGAGGCGGAGGGAATCGGAAGGTTCAGATCAAGACACTAGTGCATTAATAATTAAAGGTCCAGTGTGTAAAATTTGGCTTGATTTATGATTTTTCTATTGGTTAAAAGCTTAATATACTGCCCATAAAAGCTTAGCATAGTTAGTTCAGTGGGTTTATTTTGGTCGTTTTTCAATATTGTACATGCATTATACATTAAACAAAACAATAATTAGTTAGTAAGTAATAATATACATCGACCGAAAAGGTGCAGGCTGAAGCCTTTGCTTATTTTGCCTTCACTTCTTACATTAATAAGATAGGAGAAAGAGAGAAAAACAAGATGAAAAACAGTAATTAAGATCCTTATAATTTGTAACATCAACAACAACAAAAGTAGTACTACTAATAATAGTACTTATGTTCATAAAAAGCATTAATAAAAGTGTATACTTGCAGTACAATAAAAGTAATTTAGTTTTCCTACACTTAGAACAAATCTCATATGTAAAATAGTTATACATATTACATAATATATAATATACACTGATCTATACACTGGTCTTGCTCCTAGTTAGCTGACATCCTGCGCCACCATTTTTTAAGGAAGCCCACCCGACGGTGGCCTAAATATAAAACACGCTGTCAGATGGGCTTCCTTTAATACCAGGCTTCCTTACAAACTTTACACACTGGACCTTTCAGGCTACTGTTTTTATGCAAGAAGAAAACAAAAACATGCTTCCTGCTGTTTGCAGCTACCTGGTCGTCGCGGAGGTGGATACGGTGGCGAAGAACCACCGGGACGTTCCTCTCGTCGACACAATAGTCCTCCTCGTTCATCCACTCATTGAAGACATCCGTGTCCAGAACCCAGCCGGCGTGCACCTGCAGAAGGCACACGCACACACACACACACACACAACTTAGAGCTTTGGGTCAAGGTGTGGTGTCTGAAGCTTTGGCCCTACTCCTGCAGGCCTCTTGCCTGATAAGGCGAACAGACCCCTCGTTAGTGCAGCTCCTGTATCAGGTTACAGCCCTTGGAAGGTTTCATCTCAACTCCCTAGGAAGAGCGTGTAGACAACAATTCCAACTCTGTTCTCTAACTTTCCCATCCCTTCGCCTTCCGTTTCACAGTTATCTCTTTGTCCTCCTTTTATATGGAAATGTGCATGATGACGAGACCTGTGTGTGTAAGAAGGTGACGTTCTAACTATTCTCGAGAGATTGTGAGAGCTTCTGCACATCTGGACCCACAACCTCCTCAGGCGGACCGGTTGGCTGTTTGATACCTGACTTCTTTGTAATAAACCTGTTTTTATACAATCAAGTCGCCGTCCACGAGGATTCATTCAACATCCAGCGCTTCACTGCAGCAGCCTGAAGAATCCACCATAAAGGTCAGAAAACTCTAAAGTCCACTTTAACCCACCAAGTCACCTGGTCCTACTGGGTTAGGGGTTCCCAGATACTTGTCCCAACCCATCAACCTGTATGTAGTTCTGTGTGATATGATAATCTGGTGAAATCTAACGGTCTCTGCCCCGCCCAGCCTGCTGCGTCACTGGGCTCACATGGGACTTTGTGGTCAATCAGAGTTCAGTCGTCTGAGGAGTGACCTCAAAGCTGCCTTTTAAGTGGCTGATAAGTAGCACCACACAGTTGGCCTCCTCTTCTGCTCAATGAGTGCAGCGTATATATATATATATATATATATATATAGATTTTTTTTTTGTTTGTTTTTTTTTTTTGTTGTTGTTGTTGTTTTGTTTCTTTGCGTATGTGTGCTGCTGGACCAACCCGCCGCGACTTTTCCGCATGCGGCGGCTCTTCGATTTCTCCTTCCACGTCGCTCGAGGACAGCCAACTGTCGTAACTGTTGGAGCAGAGAGGAGACAAGAGTCAACAGCAGTCGTACTCCGAGTGTTCGCACGCCTGTGCGCATCAGTGCGTTCGTTACCTGTCGGGATGCATGCCCCAGTGAACCAGAACGTGTTTGTCTCTCCGCATGACAGGACGCATCCATTCGTCTGGAGATAGATGTGGGTCGTACCAATGTATTCAGAGATTCCAGAGTGAAAGGAAAAAGTTTGAAAAGGCATTTCATAGGCAACGAGGCCCACAGTGCAGCTTTAACTGACCTTCCTCTGCAGAAGCAGCTAAGGGGCAGACGTGGTGCGTGGCGAGCGTTCGGTCATCGGTCAGCGTGCCCTGTTGGGACACAAACTATAACTCTGGAGCACTGACGGTGTGTGCTGCTGTATTACAGGCACAGTGTGGTTCACACTTTAATCTTAATGTTTCACTTTGTGTTACCTGATGCTTAGTGATAATGGTGGCGAGTCTGTTTGCAAGTTCCTGATCCAGCATAGAGTCCAGAAACACGACAGGCACTGACATACAGTTGTTCTGCACAGAGAAAGGACAGAGAAAGAAAAGAAAAAAAAAATTAAATTGGCTGCGTTTCGTTTGTGGGCTTGTCCGAGTGAACCTATGTCTTTCTAGGGCACCTGGATCAAAGCTCTTTCAATGGCGCGAAACATCTCCACATTCCATTCGGCTCTGGATGAATTTTGCAAGTCAAATCTCCGCCTTTGAAAAAAAAAGAAGAAGAGAGAAACATTCCAGACATGGTATTAAAATCTGTCACAACAAAGAGTCAAATAAGGATCGGAGGACCACTCACCATCCCTGCTCAGCCTTAAACTTATAAGCAGTGCCAAGGATTTGGCAGAGTCCACCCCCAGGTCGCAGGTCCAGGAAGCACTGTGCCTACAGAGGAGTGGTTGTAAAATAAAGTCCACCTGTCAACAACTGGGGTGACTGCAGCTCACAGTGGACCTTGATGTTAAGCATTTTGCTAAATCAATTTCCAGCCTAAACCTGTCATGTTGTGTCATACAACAAATATTGGGACATGGACGGTGGATTTGCGACTCACAGGCAGTTTGGTGAGAGCGGGACCGACAGCCTGTCTACCAAAGGCATCCTCCTGGAACTGCAGCAGCTGCAGGGTGACTGCAGACAGAGCCTGACACGTAGGAGCATCCACCAGCACATACTAACACACACACACACACACACACACACACACACACACACACACACACACACACACACACACATAGACTCTGTAAATATCATAGCTCAATGCTCTGATATAATAAAGTACATACTACTTAATTTAAGGGGTATTCTTCTGCTGCAAACTATTGTATTTAGCTTGTTTAAACCCGGGCTGTTGTTAAATGTGCCTTGCCGATACTCTTTTCTTTGTATTATTATTTTGTTTTTTGTTTTTTTTCTTAATTAATTTAACCACGGGACGTTAATTACCCGGACTAAAAACAAGGCTGTCGCTCACGAGTCGTTTGTTTACAACCAGAGCCACTACGCTAACTAGCAGGGGGCGGCTAGCTTGTTGGCTCGTTAGCTTCCTGCTTCGGCTGCCGACCTTTTTGTAGTGCTTCCCGACCCACTGTCGCACCACCTCCAGCTGGGCTAAAGTGTCCGGGCTCTCCCAGAACCTTGCAGACGGACTGCTGTCTTTCCTTCGCTGGGATCTTCCTCCGACACCCTGGCTCGTTGCGGGGATCCCAAGGTGTGCACCTCCCGACATTGTGGCCATAACAAAACAAAAAACGAGATTAATTTCAAAGAGGGAACCAAAGTGTCTAGCGCGCTAGCGCATGTGATCTCGCGCAATCTCGCGAGAAACAGGAAGGACAGTTGCCGTTTGTCTTGCTTTATTTTGTTTTAATTTTTTCAAGTCGCCTCTTTTGGTTTTTTGGGCAATGTATTTTGTGTGGATGTGTGCGATTTTTTTTTTAATGAATGCTATCTTTTGCTCTCTGTGTTTTAAAGCTAAACACGTGACACTAACGGTTTTTTTGTTTTGTTTTTATTGTTCAGTGCTTTTACTCTGACGTGTAACGGAAGTAACTCTGTTAGAGGGAAGACGGACAGATGTGTTTGTGTTTCCGTTAAATCAAGGGTAGTTACTACAGACAGAAGGAAGACTCTGGGCCCAAAATGCGTTGACATGAAGAGGATGGCGCGCTCAAGATGGTAGAAACGCAGCACCTTGTCTTCCAGCCAGCGCGAAGTCTCATAAAATAGGAAGTTTACGGAAACCCAAAGAAGTCAACTGGCTGGTATGAGACATCCACTGTCTGACGCCTTTTGAGCCTGTCCCATCACATTTCCTGCTTCCCCTGCACGAGTTACTGTGCCCGTGTGTTAATTTTAGCATTCATCAACAGCGGGCATTTTCTCCGTGTTCTGCCTAAATTGCTAAGAGGGGAACTCGTGTCAGATTAGCTGCAGCTAAAAACCTGATTCTCTCCAGTTTCATTTTGACAGCTCAGCAAACTTCAGTTCCTATCTGCGCGGCAATGAGGGAGCGTCCTTCCTGTGACCCAATGCTGTGTTTCCACAGACTCTGAGGCCTCATGGGAGTTCAGGGTCTGACCACCTTCGTGGAGGAGCACAGACATATCCTCCAAGACGTGAGGTTCAGGGACAGTCACCTGGTCATCGACGGCTGCAGTCTCTACTTCCGCCTCTACTTTAACCACTTTTTGGACCAGCAGCACGGGGGAGATTACGACGCTTTTGCCGACCTGCTCCATCATTTCTTCTCTCAGTTGGCAGCATGCAACATCCAGCCGTTTGTGGTCCTCGATGGAGGTAAAGGCCATGAAAGAGACTTTTATAAAGGAGAAAATATGTCCCATTTCCCACTCTGAGACCTCACGGCCTGATTTCCTCAAAAACGAAAATCCAACACCTCTTTATTTTCCCTGAGCAGGTTCGGCCTCACTCAGTATACATACCATAAACCCCCTTTTTTGTTTGTTTTACCAAATAATCTTTCCCTTTATGTTCGGTGCTTCTTCTGGTTCATTTTGGAGAGAAATGTTGCATCCCATATTTGTTTGTTTTTGTTTTTTCTTGCACACTCCAGGGGTCGACCCCAGTGACAAGAAGTTCGACACCCTGTGCCAACGTCTGCAGTGCAGGATCAGGGATGCTGACGGCCTCTCTCAAGGCCGTAGAAAGAGTGTGCTGCCAGCCCTCACCAGGGACGTCTTCGTCCAGGTCCTCTATCAGAGGGGAGTCCCGCTGGTCCAGTGCCCCTTTGAGGCCGACAGCGAAATTGCATGTTTGGCCCACCAGTGGAGGTGCCCAGTCCTGACGAACGACAGTGACTTTTATATCTTTGACCTACCAGGTGTGTGTGTGTGTGTGTGTGTGAGAGAGAGATATTTAACTTGATATTGCTGCCCTATTTCACTGCTCTTGTCTCTCTTTGGTCCCACAGGTGGTTACCTCCCTTTCACTTTTTTCCAGTGGACCCACCTGAAAGGAAGTGCCCATCAGCGCTACATCTCGGCCAGGTCCTACACCACAGCCAGGCTATGTCGCTGCTTCGGGAACATGAGCCAGCAGCTGTTGCCTTTGTGCGCCGTGTTGAACGGGAACGACTACTGCCCTCCCAACGAGAGGCTCCTGGGACTGCTGGACGCGCAGCTACCAGGTGGCGGTGGGGGAAAGGGCAAGAGCAGCGTTTACCGCATCGAGCGCCTCCTCCACTGGCTGTCCTCATTCTCCAGTGTGTCAGAGGCCCTGGAGGAAGTCAGCTTGCTCATGGGAAGCAAGGGCAGAGGCACCCGGCCGCTGATTTCGCACCTGGTGGCGGGTATGGAGGACTACCACATCAACCCGCAATGCAACCTGGATCTCTGGTTTTCCGGAGGAGGCGGAGCCGTCCCCTGGGAGCCCATTGCCGGGCTGCCGGAGGCCCTGTGGCTGGCTGTGGCGCAGGCGCTGCTGCCGTCCATGGTGGTGGACGCGGCCGTGACGCGGAGGGTGCTGCTCAGCCTGCAGGTGGAGAACTGCAGGCTGCCCAGCGGCAACGTCTGTGCCCAGGCCATACGGCAGGCCATTTACGGGATCCTGCTGGGAGGCCACGGTGACGGGGGCACGTCTGAGGACGTTGGAGGCGACAGGCAGAGAGGTCGGCGGGGGCCCAGAGGGACCAGCGCGGAACAGCAGTGGAAAAATCAAGGCTCCAGTGCTCCGCTGTGGGTGGACGAATACGACCGTATGGATGTGAAGCTGAAGATAAACCAGGTCGAGGCCGTAGCACCCAGGACCCCTCTGCCTATGGACAAACTCCACCAGGCAAGCAAAATACATTTCTTCTTCTTCTTCTTCTTCTTCTTCTTCTTCTTCTTCTTCTTCTTCTTCTTCTTCTTCTTCTTCTTCCTCTTCCTCTTCCTCTTCCTCTTCCTCTTCCTCTTCCTCCTCCTCCTCCACCGGAGAGGTCACCACCGCTTGATTTTGTTCACCCAGGTTTCCGTGGCCGTTCGCCGGGGCGTCCTCTTGGAGGTCCTGGGGGTGAAGGAGTCCTTGCTGGCTCCTCTTCCTGTCCACCTGAAGCTGGCCGTCGCAGTCACCGCCTTCTGGCTGAGGAACGCCAAACCTGCTCCCTCCTCGCACCAGCTGCAGGCCCTGCTGCTCTGCATGGTTTACGGAGAGCTGTCCTGGAACAAGCACGGTTGGCTTATGCATTTTTGTGTGTGTGTGTGCGTGTGTGCGTGTGTCGTTCTATGAGGTCGGAAAACAAAAAAGCAACACAACAACCCCACTGATTCGTCACTGCTGTTTGCAGCCTCACAGGGATACTGGGCCGCAGAGCGCCACCTGTTGGCCTCCCTGGATCGAGTGCGTGTGAACCCAGCGGGGAGGCAGGGATTCGACATTGGAGCGGCTCACAGTTTCAGCCAATGGCAGTCCTGCCTCAAGAGCGCGATGTACCTCAACCAGCTGCTGCTGCTGCCGCTGTCTGAGCCTCACCTGCTGTGGTACGTACAGTCAGGGGCCTGGGAGATTTAAAAACGACAGGGGTAGCCAAAGTGCTGTACATTGGGACATGCAAATAATAATTTTAACAACTGAATTTAGAAGCATAGCACAAGAATAAGGACAAAACAAAACAAACAAACAGGATCGCGGCAAGTGCTTTCTTACAGGAAGCCAAACAAAGTGGAAATAAGTTAAAGTGTATTAAACTGTTTTGAAAGCCAAGGAATTTAAAGTGTGTTTTTAAAAGAGATTTTTATCTCTTACAATGACTAAATGTTATAAATTTAGTCATTGTAAGAGGAGAGTATATAATTTTCTCGCTTTTTCTCACTCCTTTTTGGATATGTTTAGATTCTCTGTTTTTTATTTTGTTTTAATATGTTATTGATTTTGTATGTCTTTATGATCTAAATTGCAGAATAGTTGACTAAGCTGAACCAAAGAAAATTTTCATCTGAAGTGAGAATATATATGTTTTTGGATTCTTTCCTCCCTCGGCCTCAGCCTGTTCAGTGGGACCCTGGTCCACGGTCTTCACAGGCGCCTGAAGGGAGGCCAGGCTGCTGAGGCGCTCCTCGGCGCCGCTCCCCTGTCCTGCCAACTCTACTCCGCCCTGCTGGTGGCCGCCAGGAACCGCAGCTCCAACCCTCACCCCCCGGCGACCACGGAGGGGAGGACGAGGGGCGGGGGGCATCGAGGCCGAGGGAGAGGGAGGGGGAGGGGTAGAGGGGGGAGGGGAGCCAGGGTGGCAGAGGCGGCGACGGGTATGGAGGACGTCAGCAACAGGTTTGCTCTCCTGATGAGCAGTGACTGGTGAGAGCAGCAGCAGCAGGAAAACAGCCGCCCGGCATGAAGTACATTCCAGCTTCGGTGCATCGCCTTAATGTTCACCGCTGCCTATTTTTAACTTTGCTTTGAGCTAATTTTAATGTTCACCTTCCGGATAATTAACCAGCTGTCGCAATCTGGCATAATGTCAGAAAAGTTCTGAGATCAAACAGTCTCTTATTCTAAAAGTGACTGAAGTTTTATCAGAGTTCTGTAGTTGTAATCAATGTCTGAAGGACTTTTCTAGATGGCATTTTTAATTAGGTCACTACATTATTGACATTTTAAACTGTTAGCTTCCGTATTATCTGTCAGATTGAAGTTTGGTACCTGATCTGCATGAACTTTGACTGTTTGCCTTAATGCTTCAGAAACTGGTGCTCAATATGACCTGTATTTCTGCACATGTAAAATCCAAAGAGATGCAATTTTTAAAAATGATCCAATTCACTGATTGCTTGTACCTCATGCAAAGATGATTATAATCTTAAACAGTGGCACCTCTGGCTTTGATTAATCTCGTAAACTGGTTAAAATGTTAAAACAAAACCTGATTTCCAGCAACACAACAATCTTTATTATAAATGTATTCATTATCGGCATCCCAAGGACTCCACAATGATTATAGTCTGACCTATTTCAAAAATACAAACACAAAATCTCTGTAGTGTTATTTTGCTGATGCAGATGAGTATAAATTTGAAGGAGAAAAAATGAATTTAAAAGCAAACCTATAAAGACCTTGAGCTGCACAAATATATAAACACAGTATGAAACTCTTATGGCACATGTTTTTCGAAATGTACGAGTGGATTATTTTACAGTGATTCATCCAAAACCCTTCAACCCTCCAGGAATTCTAAGAAGAAGAAAACAAATAAAAGTTGGTCCGCACATTCAACAATATTTTCTTCTGTTAAACTGAAGATCAAAACACACATTCTGTACACAGAACTTCAAGGAAAAAAAACAAACAAAACCGTATAATGCAAATTTTGGCTTTAGCTGTTCAACAACCACCAGTTTGCTGCCTTAAAAACATACAATTATACACATTATTAGCCGTTCATGCAGTGTGGAACTCAGGTGTGCGCTTGGACACCCGCCCATCTTAAAATAACTTAAAAACACACATCACAACGTTTCTTCTGGTCCTATGAAGACGAGGAGGTCGAGGCAGGCAAAGCAGCGGTGGCTGCAGCAGCAGCAGCAGCAGCAGCAGCAGCAGCAGCAGCGTGGGACTGAGGGTCTACCAGGTCCGTGTCCTCGTCTTCGTTGACGCCACACGTGTCAACCACGCAGATGAGGCAGCTGGTCACAGGGAAGGCCCGCACCTTGCTGCACGTCACCCACCTGCACACATCAAAAGGAAGGCGCGCTTTACTTTAAGCGGTGGAATAGTGCGCTATGATGCCTTAGGTAAGTCTGATATCATGCAAAAATCCAATAAGTCAACTCCCCGGCAGACTGCGACTCCCACACTGACCTGTCTGTGTCCGTGTGGTACTCCAGGACGTGTCCCAGCCTCCCGACGCCCTGGAATCCCGCCAGCACGTAGATGACGTCGCCCACCGCTGCGCACTTGACCGTGAGGCCTCGCCACGGCATGGTGGAGGCGCCGCGCCACTCATTGGTGGCGATGTCGTAGTACTCCACCGAATCCAGTCCACCTTGGAAATGAGACAAAGAAACAAACGTGTGAGCAAACTGAAACGTCCGAGGGCTGTTGCAGTAAAGTGTGTTTGCTACCAATGGTCCCCTGGCCTCCGATGGCGTAGATCCTGTTGTTGACCACCACCAGGCCGTGGTTCTTCCTGGCCTCCCTCATACCGCACAGCTCCCTCCACCTGAGGACAGACAGACAGACAGACAGACGGATGGATGAAGAGGAGAAAAGACAAATAATTGTAATAAATCAATACCTTCGATATCAACTGAATCATCAGCGAAAATCCCATCGTTTGCTTGGCGTGACTCACTGCTGCGTGCTGGGGTCGTAAACCTCGCAGTTGCTGAGGACTCTGCCGGACACGTTGTTGCCCACCGTACCGCCGCAGACGTAGATGAGGCCGTTGGCCTCCACCGAGCCGTGGCTGCAGCGAGCCATCAGCATTTTGGTCTTCACCTTCCACGACTCCGTCCTGGTGTCGTAGCACTCAAACAAGTCCAGAGCGGAGCTGCCTGGAGAGACACACAGGGAAAATGAAACCGCAACAGTTCATCTTTAATTTACTGTCCACTGATACTTCCTCATTTAACTTACTGTGTTGAATTATGGGGACGTACGTTTAAAAGCACAACTGATAATATTGCGTGCAGAGGTTCTTCATTGTGTCTGAGAGTGAATATGAGTTCAGAGATGGATGCAAATTTGTGTTACCAAAAGCAAAAAAGAAGTTAAAAGAAGATGTCTTTCTTTTAGAGGGGTTCAGTTGAGGTATAGTGCTGATCTCAAACTTAAGCAATGTACTTTCTTTGTAATGTTAAAAAAGTCATTATGTGCAATTATATTTGGGAGTTACGTCTGTAATTGAAAAAAGGGGAAAAGAGCCATGAATGTGTATGTTAGGTTTTTTTTTCCTCTTTCCACTTGATACTATGCATTGTGTCGCTTAAGATGAATAGTAGGCAGCCATTAATGAGCTTTGCGTCTGTTCTGCCTGAGCCTTTTTCAGTCAAATTGTGAATTTGTTTTTTTTTCCTTCTGCTGTATATAGGCTATGACTGAAATGAACTAAACTAAGATGCTCGAGCTCCGAGGAGGAATCCAAGGTGACCCCCCCCATGCCCCACCCCCGCCAGGACTCACCCACTTCGGACCCCCCGGAGGTGTAGATCTTGCCCTCGGCGGCGCAGGCGGCCAGGCTGTCGCGGGGTGTAGGTGGGCCCAGCCTGGAGTACCAGCTGTCCTTCAGCACGTTGTAGCAGTCCATGCGCTTGATGGGGAAGAGCTGCGAGCCGCCCAGGATGTAGACCACGTTGTCCCAGAAGATGACGGTGGCGTCCCGGCGTTTCTCGAAGGGGCAACGGATGTCTGTCCAGGTGGAGTCCTGAGTGGGACGCCCCAAAAGATCATTTTTTTTGTTTTGTTGTTCAACCCACAGGGACTGAATGCTACATTTGACCCCAATGGTTGACTAAGTACATGCAGTCACTCTGTGCTGAGGTGCCAGAGTCGCTGCCAATACCTTTGGGTTGAAGTAGCGGCAGGACTGAGGCTGGGAGCCTCCGAACAGAGCGATGCGGTAGTCGTGTTTCTTGCGCCGCGGTCGACTGCTCTCACCCAGGTCCTCCCGATCCTCTGGCGACAGCAGGTGGTAGCGCATCCCATCTGGGCCAGAAGCACTGGTTGCTTGATACTGAATGTTTCACGTGTGTGCGTGTGTGTGTGCTTGCCTTCATGAATCTGAATTATCAGCAACAAGGTAAATGTGAATAAAAAGTGAATCAAAAGTAATATTAACTCCAGGCTGCCGACTACTTTGATAAGCCTAATGCACCATTGACCGGCAGTACCATCTCATATTTTTCCTTTCAAATACATTAACGTGTCTGTGTATTCTCAGCTCCCCCCTGCCACGACTCACTGATGACCATCTTGAGGCACTTTGGGTTGTCCTGGATGAGAGGCTCAGCCTGAACCCTCTTGGAGAGGAAGGTTTTGGAGACCAGCGGAAAGCGAACGCACCCCAGCACCTCCACGATGTACTGCTGCCTGTGGCACACGTCATACTTCAGCCAGCGCACCGCTGCATCGTAAATCTAAACACAAAACGACAAAGCGACAGAGCGCGTCATGGTGTCATGTCATCTGCAATGCATTGCTTCGCTACCACCGTAAACTTCAAGAAGGTGAGATTGCAGGGGGGGTGAGGGTACGTGTTGGTGCACCTGGGCCTCAGCACGGACTGTGAGCTTGTCCTGGTGCAGTAGGTGCGTGAGCTGCGTGACATCGAGATGCAGGAACTCGTCCAGTTTGTAGACCTCGGTGAAATGGAGTTGGAAGAAGTCCTCAGCTGCAGCCTTCAGGTCGGGACAGTCCATACAGTCGGCCAGGGAGGAAATACCTGCAGGAGGAGACAGAACACAGCAGGGACAGACTTAGGGGAAGGAGTTCATGTTTTAATCCAGGTTTATTTGTTTTTGTTGTTTTTACCAAGACAGTTTGTGGCATCAATTTGTCCTTTGAGGAACTCCACACACATTTTCTTCACAGGATCGATCTGGTACTGGTTGGCTGCATCAAGCAGTGACTGGACGTTGCTGCTGTTCACCGATATCCTAACACACGGCAGACAAAATGTAAACAATCCTCATCTTCTGTTAAAAAAAAAAGAAAGAAAAAAGTTCAGACTTTTATTGTCACCCTCCGACGCACCGGCCGTGTCTATAGATGTGTGAGGATTTTTGCCTCTTTGAAAAAGAAAAGTACAAAAAAATGCTCTGCATTCTCACCGAGCTGTGTAGATGAACTCGATCAGCAATTCAATGATCTCTGGGTCAGCACAACGCAACTCCACCTCATGGGACATGGACTCCATCATTCTGGCTGGAAGAGAGGAAACAGCAGAGGGTGCAAACAAGCATAAGGCTATTAATAAGGAACCTAATAATGATATATTTTTACTTACTGGTGAACATCAGACTGAAGAAGTGGCTGGCGGCGGCCAGCACCACCCGGTGGGCGGGGAAGTGTTGCCCCTGGACCACCAGAGTGACATCACAAAGGGTACCCTGAGGAGAACACGCACCATTTTAAACTGAGGGGTGACACCATGCACCTTGCACACGCCTGGTGTTGTTGCACGCCGACCGACCTGTTTCCTCAGGTTGTTCATCACGCCCATGATGCTAGAGAGCTGCTTGTACTCCTGCTTGTACTCCTTCCTGTCGCTCTTCTTCTTGGAGGAAGACGGCTTCTCTGGGGAGGCCACCCCGGTCATGTCGGCCACGGGGAGGTGTCACCGGCCCGGACGCAGATCGGCACGGACACCAGCAGCTCCGCCGTGCGTGGGCTTTGTTTGTTATTACTCAGCCGCTGCTAACACGTTAGCATCGCCGTGCCGCTGTCTGCACTGTCAAATTACTTTTAAAATATTTGCTAGTTCCGATTTGAATGAATAACAAATCACCTATTTATTATTGGAGAAGACTTTAAAACACCAAGAGAGTGCGTCATAAACATGTGCGTGCTACCGGGTGGTGTGTACACGTTATGAGAAGGTGACCAAAGCAGTGTTTTAGCTGCGTTTGTTGCTGTTGGTATTTCTTACTCCTCGCCCAGTTTCAAAGTTGAGCAATGCCCGCGCTCGCCCCCTGGCGACAAATATGACAAAGTACAAATTATAGTTCAGGATTTCACAAGGTATTTGTCTTGGCGCAGTGGATTGAAAGAAACAGATTTGTTATTCGGAACAAAAAGGGTAGAAGTGAAAGGGACCTTATATTAATGATTCGTTTAATGATATAGAAACATGCCGATGATGTCGGCATGCGTGTCGAGCTCCAGCCGCACACCTGTTGGCTGCAGTTATCACACCTAGCCTATCAATGCAGCACTCCGGACGACGAAAAAAAAAAAAAAAAAAAAAACAGGAAGATTTTTTCCTTCCCGAAGTCTCATGACACTGACGTCACGTCACGAATACTGCGGACAGCGGATTCATTGTCAATAACAAGTGACCTGAAAACAGGGAGAGTAGAACCGGAACACGGTGGGAAGAATGTCACGTTTCCTCTGCTGTTGCTGCTCCGCTGATGAAGACGACGAGGTATGTCTGAAAACTCACAGTGGCGTCGGTCAAAGTGCGTTGTTCCAGTTTCCTTTCGACCGTAAACTTTGTCTTTGCACTGTATCAGAGGGTTTAATACTCGTGAATAACACACAAGACCAGTGTATTAACGCTGAAGGACAGTTTAATGAGGCCGAGGGACATGTTTTTCATCTTTTAAGTGTAAGAAAGTCTTTATTAAATGTGTGACCACGGATCTACAAATGTTAAAAACAATCTGAGTTGGATTGTTGTCATCCTTAATGTACAGTGTAAGTACTTCCATAAACACGTGGCCCACAGACATCCCGTTCCCAAGCATAGCAGGCTGTTGAATAAGGGATAATACACGCCTTAATACTGATTTAAAGCTTGAGAAACAGCTGTGTGTGAAGAAAACTGTTGCTTGTTTGCAGAGGCGACCTCTTCTCCAAGCCAGTCCACCTGACCTGAATGGATCTGCATCAGCCAGACAGACCAGATCAGCACACAATGGTACAGTGTGCACCGACCTGAGCTACATTTCAAATAGATGTATTTCAATCACATGTACTCCAGCCCTGTCTTTCACTCCCCCCAGATGCCCAAGCAGAGAGGCGCATCGGCCGGCTGGAGATGAGGCGGGTGGGGGTGCCGGAGTTGGATCAGAGATTTTTTAATATGGCTGAGACTTTTAACGAGCAGTTTGAGCACTACGAGGCCATGGTGCGGCACATCAAGAATGTGAGACAGGTCTATGGTTGTGACCACAGCGATGCCCTGACTCTGGCTGAATGTGTGGGGAGGATGAGAGACGAGCACGGCAAGTGACACCACCACATCCCACTGACATTACAGTTATAGGGAAGCAACTTTTCCCCCCCGATGAATTTCCTTGATTCCTATGACTATTATAATTATTTTTACATTTCTTCAATTCCAGCATCGCAGTTCTGCATCTCCCTGAAGACAAAAGGCTATGACTTTTTACTGGATGTGACCCCCCTGAAGTCAGCAGGGGAAAGTGAGGAGGAACCACTGCCCCTGCACCTAAAGCTGGCTCAGGGTGAGATTAAGGCTGTCTCAGAGAGTGCCAAGGCCACCATTTCTATGGGCACCACCCTTCAGGAGATGATTGGCTGGCTGATACGTACCCAGGGTCCAATGGCTGAGCAAGTGAAGACGCATGCAACAACTTTTCAGGAGCAAGGAAGGCTCAGCGGGAACCTAGAGGAGAACATGAACGAGGTCAGGAGGGCAAAGGAAATGTCGCTGGAATACAGAAAACAGGCCGGCGAAGTGTTCACCGAGGTCGCACAGATAGCAGGCACTATTGTGTAACTCCTGCACATTTTAAATCATTCACTTGAAATTTTGCACTTGCAGCACAAGCAGACAGAATCTAGGTATTGCATGCAGTACCTTTTATAAAAGTAATAATCATATTTCTGTATTTTTCTGATCTATGAAAATGCAAAGTAACTTGAGGTATTAGGTTCAGCCACTGGCATTAATTCCTTATTATATATACATCCATACTTTTTTTTTTTTAAAGGAATGGTTCGAAACAGTAAACAAATGCTCACACAAAAGAATTTGTGTGCAGCATGCATTTAATTATAATTAAATTAAAATAATATCACTTAATCACCTTAGTAGTACTACATGAATTCAAAACACTATTTAACTACAAAGATGTCTTAAATATTTTTATTGGAAAGTGCTGCGATGACATTTTCCTGTGGAAACTCATTCATTCATTCATTCATCTTCTATACCCGCTTGGTCCTGCACTCAGGGTCACGGGGGTCTGCTGGAGCCTATCCCAGCTGTCTTAGGGCGAAGGCAGGGTGACACCCTGGACAAGTCGCCAGTTCATCCCAGGGCCACATAGAGACAAACAACCATTCACACTCACATGCACACCTACGGACAATTTACAGTGGAGTGTGGGAGGAAGCCGGAGAACCCGGAGAGAACCCACGCAGACACAGGGAGAACATGCAAACTCCACAGGCCCGGGCCCGGAATCGAACCCACGACCTTTTTGCTGTGAGGCGGCAGCGCTAACCACTGCGACACTGTGCCACTGTTTTCTTTTTTTTACTGGTGTGATCTTACTACCTAGCACAAGGGGGCACTAAAGGCTCAGTCTTTTTATATACAGTTCCATAAAGAAATTGCACGGCATAAACAAGACTATTTTTTTTAGGGACCTCAGTGATGTAAACACTTTTTAAATTTTATACTGGGCACGCTTATGAAGTTTATGACGACGTTTTTAGGAGATTTGTAAGAACTTTTTTTTTTTTTTTTTTTTTTTTTGCAATGATTATGAATTGTTATTATCTTGTTCTGCATTGCATTTAATAATAAAAGAGGACATGGAAAACAAAGTTCCTGTCGCACTTTTTAAATCGTAGGTAGACTGATTTATATTGTTTGGCTTCGCCATAAACATAAAGCATTATTAAGAAGAAGAAGAAGAAGAAGACCTTTATTGATCCCACGGTGGGGAAATTTGCATAATTACAGCAACAACAACAAAAAAAAGGATACAGTGCAAAAGGTCAAGAATTATATTAACTGAAGATATAGACAAAAATAAAATATCTGTAAGTATATACAGAAAAATAAAAAAAGATATTTACATATTAAACATTTGAATTTACATGTGCTACATGCTCTGCTATAAATAAGTTTCAAATAAACACGGTGTGGTAAAAGTAAGGCCTGAGTCAATAAAAGTCAGCCCACAGTCAGACCTAAGTTTGCACTCACGTTGGTATATGACCTGTCTCTTCATGGATGTAATCAGAATATCTGTTGTGACGGGTCATGTTGATAAATGAATTCATAACATTAAACATCTGTCCTGAAATAGGTTCAGATTAAAACTAAAGTTATTGACGTGTAATCCATTATTCAAACAGGACGATTATGTTTCAAATGTCACCAATTAATAATTCAGGTGATTAATTTCAGGAGCGCTTGGTGAGATTTTCTGCCGTCAGAGAGCAGAGAGCAACTACCGTATACTGACAGCGACAGCCTACCATGATCGTGGAAATTATGAATGCGCAGCCTCCTCCCTACCCTGATTGGTAGGGGCCGTTGGGGGCGCGGCAGTTGGATCGTATGCTTCTCGGCCATTCGCTCGGCGCTTGCCACTCTGCGGCAGCCTCGTCCCCTTGTCTGAGCTCGGCTGAATGGTGAAAGTAATGAAGATGGAAGGAGCCGATTTTGATGAATTATTGAGGGCATCTATGGAGTAGCGAGGTGATAGCCGTCCGCAGATCTCGCCGAAGAGACAGAGGAGAGCGACACCGGGGAACCGGCAGACAGGCATGCCAGTAAGTCGGCGCTTACTTCCCCACTTGTCTTGTTTGTGGCGCCGTAGCCGAGCGAGCTAACTAGCGGGCTAAACTGTATGCGACCGCGGTGACAGCTCGAAGTCGTCCGGCTAGCAGCGGCTGTGTGGCGGGCAGGGGATTCGTTTACCGTCCCCTGGCGAGACTGGCTAACAAATACACTGAAGTATATAGTCAGTGGTGCGTTGAGTCATTTTATGCTAATACAATTTTTGCCATTGTGTCTCGGGAGAGGATCTATTAGTTGTCGTTGTGGCGAACTCTGCGTTTAAATGGTGCACTGGCACCGCTTATCAGAGGAATTAGCCGGAAAACGTCCGATAAACCAGTTTTTTTTTTTTTTTGTTTTTAGTGTTAATAGGAAGGGTTTTTGACTCAAATGTGCGGAACCATTTCTTCCCTTACCAAAGAGTTTTCATAGATGCAGACTTTGCACCCGACTGACTGTTGTCTGGGAGCAGCTGTGCGACCTTAAGATTATAACCACTTAAAATTCCTCAGGTGAGTTCCTGCTCTCCCTCTGCCAGACAGAGGTAGGAAACATTCCACTTCAGACCGGTTGGTTGGCTTCTGCGGTTTCTTCACCGCTACATCATGTGATCGAGCCTTCCTTTCCACCACTCGGCTTGTTGAGGTCAGGCCAATGGTTTCCTGTATGAAAGCAGGGGGTCCTATGACAGCTTCACCACAGAGGCCCATGCAAATCGTGCTCTGTCAACTCGACTTGCTTCGCAGCTGCTGCAGAGGCTGTCTCAAACACCCTTTTTTTCATACTGTGGAGTAGTGCAAAGGTGCACTGCCATGCATGACAAAAAAAACAAACAAACAATGAATGCACGGTAGTTGCACGATCATGCGCATTTTCTTTTCTCAGAGGATGAACTTGCCTTCGAGCAATTGACAGGTTTGTCAGGCATGTGTTTGTGCACTCCTAGAGGGGTGTCATCATCGTGTGCGTGCGTAGGCGTAGACAAGTTGTTAATGTGCTGCATTTGTGGCTCCCGGTGTCTCCGGCCTCTTAATAATTTCTGACAGTTGAGCCCAGCAGGTCATTCAGCAGGAAGATCATGCAGGCGCTGCTGTCGTCCAGCATCACGCTCTGAGTCAAACAAGCCAGCGCTTTTTGGACAATGCACTTGCGATCTTTGCCAAAGAACACGGCCGTAGTCTTTCTTCCACGTGAATCTGCATTTGAGCTGAGAGGATATCGTAAGAAAAAAAATAATAATTCAGGGCCATGCAAAAATCAAGTGCTGAGCCAAGAATCTCAGAAGTGCTTTTCTGTCATTAACCGTTAAATGTTTGAGTCATGGGAAGGATGTTGGAATGAAAAAGGAAACAAGGCTCAGTGTTAATCACTGGTGTCGACGGGCTCTCTGGCTGATGGGTGACTGGAGATTGGAAGGGCAGAGATGCACCGCGGGCTTTGAGGCGACTGAGTGAGGCGCGTGGGCTGCCATAAGAGGATTCCTCCCCGCTGGATCCGTCTCCCACTGCAGCAGTATCAGCCACACACAAACAGAGACGCTTGTCTTGTCTGCTTGGCCGCAGGGAGTCCGCAAATATGTGTGTGTGTGTGTCTGAGAAAGAAAAATAACAAAACAGGAAGCGAAACCCCACGCACTTCCCCCTCCTCTTTCCTTCATGCTATAGGCGACTGCTTTTAAGACGATGCCAAGGGGGGCAACTGAAGGTGGGAGGTGATGATGCAACTGGGTGAACCGCAGGCCAAGATAGTCCAAATAAAGAACATATCAACTCTGTGCACTGGACAGAGACGGTGCAGAAGCCCTGCCAGTGGACGCGGTGCGAGCGGCTCAGGTGAGGCGGCCGTGGTTGTGTCGGAGGCTGTGCCCTTTATGGCTCCTTATGTAATCCCGCCTTCATCTTTTTACCTGAAGCTCAGCCTTGTGGGAGCTAGCAGCTTAGCCTCTGCCGTGGCTCAAAAACGAGCTTTGAGTCGCCGGTAAACAAAGCACAGTAGCAGGAGAATTTCACGGCTCCTCCAGTGACGGCTGAGTCGGGAGGTCTCGAGTGAAATATAACAGTTCGGAATCAGCGGTTTATTGAAACTGCTTGGGTGGCTGCGTGCGATCGTTTTGGAAGAGTTTCCATTTGGGTTGTGTCAGACTGGGCTCTCAAAAAAAAAAAAAAAAAACACCAACCCAAAACGTCCCTGTTGAAACACGACGCGTCTTGTGAAAGGACCGGACGTTGTGCAAGAACAATCCTGGCACTGCAGAGTTGCTCTCCCCCAGAACTTCCCCAGAAGTCCGACCGCTCTGCTCAACTCCGCTGGCCTCGCTGGTGCTGCTGATGTGCTGCTGTGGTGAGAGACACCCACTCACTCTGCCCGTCTGGGCGTTTCCTCTTCCACAGCACACGGCCACACATGGCTGCGTCCATGCGCTCCTCTGTCGGGCTGATTGAGCCTCCAAACTACAGGGAACATTTTTTTTTTTTTTAAGTATCCAGCATCAACATATAAGTGAGATCGTGAAAGACTGATGATGTAACTGTCTAAATGTAGCTGGGCTTTAATTAACTGACCAACGGCAGTCACAAAACAAATTTGTTAAAATAAAGATCAAATGGGTAAATAATTAACACACTTGTATAAAAAAATAGAGTTTCAGCAATGAAGTGCAAGAAGTGGTGCAAATACAAATCAATTCTCCAAAGCGGCACAAAAGCAACGGCTGACTGTCAAACAGATCAGAACATAAAACATCCTTTTAATCACATTCTTAAACGGGAAAGTGAACGTTGTCTCAAAACACACCCTTTTTTTTTTTTAGTGGTTTTACGGTAATTCGGACCTTTTCTTATAGTGAGTAAGCGGCGTATACCTGCGTCTCATGTAGACTACACCACTGTATATAATACTGTCTCAATGTGTCGTTGAGGTCCGGCAGTTTGTGGTTTCTGGTTCCGACACTCGTTTCAGTCGCCTTGGTTCAAGTGTTGGAGGTCTTTGGTAAAATGGAGTGATTTTCAGTGTGGCTTCCACTTGTTCAACCGCAGGAACCAGCAGCTGTGTCGCTCTCAGCGCCACCCACTCGCCTCTCTTTCTGTTTTTTCCCCCACCCCGTTTCCTTTCTTCCCTCTATTGAGGGCTTTAATTACTTCAGCCAGCTCACTTCCTGACTGAAGGAGTGGTTCCGAAGCGTTTGGCTGACGAGGCTTTTTGT
Source organism: Thamnaconus septentrionalis (assembly GCA_009823395.1). Taxonomy (NCBI): domain Eukaryota; kingdom Metazoa; phylum Chordata; class Actinopteri; order Tetraodontiformes; family Monacanthidae; genus Thamnaconus; species Thamnaconus septentrionalis. Next base: position 31,413,665 of record CM020502.1, on the reverse strand, counting down.
GAGTCGTCTTGTTACAGTATTCTCCGGGGCGGACCCGCTCGCTTTGTCACTGTCGAGACACTGGAGCGCGGCTACCACACGGATTAGGAATGTAAACTCCCAAGGATGCCTTGGAAAGAGGAGGCGGAGTCAGACGTAAGCTCATTTAGCATGCCAGCCAGCTGTGTGTGTGTGTGTGTGTGTGTGTGTGTGTGTGTGTGTGTGTGTGTGTGATGGAGGCGTGGGTGGAAATTCCGATGGAACAAACTGTCAACTTTAGCTCGCTCACAGGAACAGGTTTTATCAGAGCAGATGATGAATAAACACACACACACACACACACACGCACACTTGCGTAAGGAAGGCACAACACATCATCCATTAGCGATTTTGTCTCTTTGTCTCACCAGTTTTTCTTGTTTTTCTCAGTCGGGCTGTTAAAAGAACCCAAACCTTTGTCGACTAGAAAGTGTGTGGAAGCTGAAAGCCACCTGTCCAGCCTGTTCACAGTCCCTCGCACAAGTGTGCGATTGAGTTCCAGCTCTTCTGTGGAGGTCTCCAGGGCAGCCCATGCTCAGACCTAATGAACTGTCCTCCTCTAATCGACCCCTCTGTCCCTCTGCTCTTCAGTTATCCCTCCCCTGGGTTGTTAACATGCCTTTTTATCCCTCCTCTGGCTTTACATCCAATTATCTCCCTCCACCTCTTCATTTAGCCATCGATCTGCTGCCTCCCTGTCCTCCCTATCCTCCGTCCCTCCCCTCCCCTTCCTTCCACCCCTCTCATCTGCCCATCATCGCCTTTCGAGCCTGTTTGGCTGCTGCTCCTCAACGCTGCTTAATTCATGGGCGTGTGTTCCTCTTGGCCACTTTGGTGAGGGCTTCACCAACTGCTGCGTCATGTGCTGCATGTGTCAGTGTGTGTGTGTGTGTGTGTGTGTGTGTGTGTGTGTGTGTGTGTGTGTGTGAGATAGAGACAGAGTGCAAGCTCACAGTAGCTGTGTTTCCATTGCCCCTAGAGTTGCACAAAAAAATATCGCAGTAAAAACCTGGTCATCCAAACACCAAAACTTGGGAAAAAAACCCTCTCAGTTATGGCTAAAAGGTTCCGACGCTCTCATGAGGTGGTTTTTCAGACGTATCCTTATAGAGGTATGTCGCAAAAGTGTCACGGAAACACTTTTTCCGCATTTACACGTCACCCGGACGTGACGTGCGGGGTCACGTGACCAGTTCATGGTCACATGGACTGGTCTGTACGTAGGTCAGTGCAAATGTTGCGTTATGATTGGACGGAGCCGTAATTCTCGTAAATCTCGCGGGACGAGATTTACGAGAATTACGGCTTATGTGCTTCCCTCCATTCAATGCAAAACACCTGCAAGTCACAATTGTACTTTGTCAAATTTTAGAAATGTCGCTTTTCTTTTGCGAAAAAACTGTAATGGAGCCCGAGACTTATTACTTTTGTCATCTTTTGCTAGTCCATAATGACACGGAGCGATTTGGCCGCAAGCCGACGACGGAAGACCGACCTCTGCTCGATAACCTGATTACAGTCTATGACGAACAACATTACTGCCTGCAATTAGCATCACTTTCCCACGTCACGGTTGGCGTGGCTGCAGCAGCGTGTCGCAGGGGCCCAGTGTTGTGTTCAGAGGTGATATTTTACAATTTGTAGCTTCATTTTCTTACTTCAGGTATATTTTTATGTATTTATTGCAGTGTTTGCTGCGTCTTGTGCTGCGACTGTCTTGGGTGAGCCTAGAATGCGTGACAGATGATGATGTTGTAGACGCCAGCTGCTGCTGCTGCTGCTGCTGCTGCTGCTGCTGCTGCTGCTGCTGAACAAACTCCTGTGGACGACTTGAAAGTCAGAGAAGGTTGCTCCCAGGCGGTGGCTGACTCATCGGCGCTCTAATCGCAGCTCTTCACTGGTTTATTTTGCACAGGCCCGCTTTTAAAATGTCGTCCTCACATTTTCCTTTATCCCTCCTCGCGGAGGGCGACGGCGACGGCGGAACCGAACCGCCACAGAGAAACTGATTCCTGCAAATGGAGGCTATTCTGCTGCATAATCCTTCCCCATATTGTTGTGAGTCACAGCTCGCTCCCCTTGTTGTTTTGTCTGTGGTTCAGTCCATAAATAGACACCTGGTTGGCATGTTGGAGACCGAGCACCGAAATAATACAGAATGATAAAGCAGATGGATGTGTGTGTGTGTGTGTGTGTGTGTGTGTGTGTGTGTGTGTGTGGCGAGCTGATTAGTGATGAGGGACGACAGGAGAGGAGGAGGAGGAGGAGGAGGAGGAGGAGCAGCAGCGATGGTGTCTGGATGTTCAGACACACCATCCACAACGTGTTTATCTCAATTTTTTATAATGAGCACGAAATGTCAGGCATAATCATGTTGGTCAGTCACCAGAAATGGCGACGAAAGCAACAGCAACAGATTGGAAAAAAACATGCGACCGTTGACGCGATTGCATGAGTGTCGCTGATAGGGACGCTAACGATTAATCGACCATCGGTTAATTGCCGATAAAGAATTTAATCGATTAAATTAAATTAGTCGCAATTAATTGAACATTTTATCCACGGGTAGTTAATACCATTATAACAGTGTAGTGGTTGTCTAATTTAAAAATGGGTCACTTTGGATCCTCAACATTATTGAAGGGTTAAATAATGTCTTCCTTACACAATTTTCATTGTGAAATTTAGGTTCTCAGGAAAAATCGCTGCTTACCAATTAATCGTTAATCGATCGATAAGGTCAAGGTCGATAAGGTCGATAATTTGCATCCCTAGTCGCTAAGAAACGTCACTCTGTCCTGTTTAAGAATCGAGAACCAGGAGGTCCGGAGTCAGCCACACTGCTGCGCCCATCACGTGGAGGCCGGTTGAGCTGTAGGCCAGGCTGACAGACAGACAGACAGACAGACAGGCAGACAGACAGACAGACAGACAGGCTGGCTGGCTAGAAAAGGAGGATCAGCTCTTGACTCAAAGCAGAGGAATCATTTGATTTACACTGAAGCTCTGACATTCCAACGAAAGGTCTTTGTCTCAAGACATGGACGCTGCGTCTCCTCAGCACCTCTGTCTTTCCCTCCTCGACGCTTCGCTCGTGGGTCCAGTCAGCCAGCGTTGGCCGGCCACTTCTCCTCTGTGTGGGTGATTTTTATTTCTTCCTTTCTTTCTTCAGTGTGCAAGCCTGACTTCAGAGGAGGTTAGGTGCTGCAGCGAGCGAGAGGTGTGTGTGTGTGTGTGTGTGTGTGTGTGTGTGTGTGTGTGTGTGTGTGTGTGTGTGTGTGTGTGTGTGTGTGTGTGTGTGTGTGTGTGTGTGTGTGTGTGTGTGTGTGCGTGTGTCTGAAAAGCGGAATGTGAAGGGTACAGGCTTGCGTAAAGGATGCAGTAAGACGCTCCTCAGGCGCACTGAGCGTCTGCAGCCTCTGTTCAGCAGCACTTCCTCCTCAGCGCTGCAGGCAGGGGGCCATCAGGGTGGCAAACAGTGCAGGTGTGTGTGTGTGTGTGTGTGTGTGTGTGTGTGTGTGTGTGTGTGTGTGTGTGTTCATGCATGTGTGTGGATGCAGTCTGTGTTTTTGTTGCATGTGCATCATTCTGCAGCGTGCATTCATGCATCTCTCTCTCTCTCTCTCTCTCGTCGCAGGTTGAGGTGACTCCACTGCAGATGAGGGAAGATGTTGGCGATGGACCAAGGAGTGGTGGAGGAGTGGCTGTCAGAGTTTAAGGTACGGCGTTAGTGCAGCGCCTGAGCACGACTCCCTGCACTCGCTCTGCAGGCTATTTATCACTCAGTCCTGCAGCACACACACACAGAGACACACACGCACAGAGACACACACACACAGAGACACACACGAAACAGGCGCACACACCCCCCGCCTCCACCCGGAGTGTGGAGTCACCTTCTTTGACTGGTACGTGACCGGCACTCAGCCGGTGTGCCATGATTGATGCGCCGGATGAGATTTTCATGCGCGAGCGTTGGAGGGCCGGCCTGTCGACAGCGGCGCCCTCTGGGTGGAACGAGACGGGCCGCCGCGTTGTTTAGCAACCACCACGACCTCCCGCGGAGAGCTCTGTTGATGGGGAAAAAGAAACAGAAGCGGTCGCAGCAGTTCTGTCGGCTTCTCGTCCAGGCGCAATGTCAGCTGGACGTTCAGTTTGTGCCCTTTGACCTTTGTCGTGCTGCAGGTTCTGCTGCTCAAACGGCCACCTGGTGGCCTCATGACCAGGTGGTGATGCTGAGGCTGGGCGATTTTGGACAAAAATAAAATCCTGATTTTTTTTTTCTCAAAACACCTGATTTTTGATTTCAATTTTTGGCTAAACTACAAAGATTTACAGTCTTCTTGACCAAACAAAGACGAATCTCATCCAGAGCACCAATTCCTTCCATGATTAATGAACTCGGTGGGAGGAGGAGGGGATTCGCAAATCTTCAGGAAATTCTCATATTTAGCCCTCTGTTTACAGCCTCCTCCTGTGTTGCTTGATTTTTTTTTCTTGCTGCTTAAATTGATGCTTTGTTGTGAAAATGCTAAAATCTAAAAGTGTGTGTGTGTGTGTTGCAGACCCTCCCTGACAGCGCCGTGTCCCACTATGCTGCCTCACTAAGAGACAAAGGTTCCCTGGTCCCGGCCCTCTACAAGGTCATCCGGGAGAACTACAGCGACGTATGCACACAAACACAAAATCACCTCACAACTTTTCACCCACTCTGAGGAAAAAAAGTTGAGTCGAGTTGTGTGTTAACCTCCTGTTCCTCCTCCTCCTCGTCCTCCTCCTGCCTGTCCACAGTTGCTGGAGCCCGTCTGTCACCAGCTCTTTGAGTTTTACCGCAGCGGCGAGCCGCAGCTGCAGCGCTTCACGCTGCAGTTCCTGCCGGAGCTCCTGTGGAGCCTCCTGTCCGTCAGCGCAGCCAGGGACCCCCACACCTCGGGCTGCATCGAAGCCCTGCTGCTGGGCATCTACAACCTGGTAGGGAGGACCGTGATTCTGTGTGTGTGGTTGTGTGTGTTTGCCATATTGCCGCATATTCCTGCAATTCCAAAGCGAGGGACTTAAATGCTGAGCCGCCTCAGGCATCACATGAAAAGATTACCGCTCACTCTTTGTGCTTTGTTCTTGAACATGGACGTGAAAAACAGCCCATCCTTCCATCCATCCATCCTTCCGTCCATCCATCCATCCTTCCATTCATTCAATACCCGCTTCTTCCTGAGCTCAGGGTCTCGGGGGTCTGCTGGAGCCTATCCCAGCTGTCTTAGGGCGAAGGCAGGGTGACACCCTGGACCAGTCACCAGTTCATCGCAGGGCCACATAGAGACAAACAACCATTCACACTCACATGCACACCTACAGACAATTTAGAGTTTGCAATTCACCTCACATGCATGTTTTTGGAGTGTGGGAGGAAGCCGGAGAACCTGGAGAGAACCCAAACTCCACACAGAAAGGTCCCAGGCCCGGAATCGAACCCACGACCTTCTTGCTCGGAGGCAGCAGTGCTAACCACTGCGCCACCAAAACAGTCACTCTGCAGAAATTAGATTTTTCAATTTGCTGATTCCACCACACACACACACACACACACACACACACACACACACACACACACACACACACACACACACACACACACACACACACACACACAGCGTCCCACCAGAGGGATGCCGGGCAAATAGCAATTATTAAAGTGTGTCGCGCTCCCCTCTCGTCCCCTCTGGCTCTATTGGCGTCCTATCAGCAAAGTGCAGCGTGGAGTCACTTCCTGTCTGAGCGGCAGAATAGGTCAGCTGTCACTCAGCACGCTGACCGGCTCCTATTAATCTGTTTGACATTAAAATGCACACGGGGGAAGCCAGAAACCCCGGTGTGTGTGTGTGTGTGTGTGTGTGTGTGTGTGTGTGTGTGTGTGTGTGTGTGTGTGTGTGTGTGTGTGTGTGTGTGTGTGTGTGTGTGTGTGTGTGTGTGTGTGTGTGTGTGTGTGCTGCTGCAGTGCCAGTGGGGAAAATGGAAACCCTGAGGTTCAGATAAACAAACAGCAGGAAAAACAGAAGATTGCGCCTGAAGACGTCTGCGCAAACTTTCTCAAAGTTGAAGTCACGTACATTGGTTGTTTTTTTTTTTCATAGGAAATTGTGGATAAGGATGGACAGAGTAAAATCTTGTCTTTTACCGTCCCTTCGCTTTCCAAACCCTCCGTTTACCATGAGGTGAGTGGAGGTCACGATCACTGCTTTTTCCTGATTGTTTTTGCAGAAAGTTTGAGCTCTTCTTCTTCTTCTTCTTCTTCTTCTTCTTCTTCTTCTTCTTCTTCTTCTTCTTCTTCTTCTTCTTCTTCTTCTTCTTCTTCTTCTTCGTCTTCTTCTTCGTCTTCTTCTTCTTTGTCTTCTTCTTCTTCTTCTTCTTCTTCTTCTTCTGTCTATGCTCCATCTCACCCGCAGCCCTCAGCCATCGGCTCCATCGCCCTCACCGAGGGTGCCCTGGCCAATCACGGCCTGAGCAGGGTGGTCTACAGCGGGCCCCACCTGCAGAGGGAGACCTTCACCGCACAGAACAGGTAGAGTCGGAGCCTCCGAGTCCATCTCCTGTCTTCAGACTGCCAGACAAAATCCGATTTTCAGCCCAGCCAGATTGAAACCAGATGGCTCTTTTGCAGTCTGAACAGTCACAAATCACATGAAATCCGATTTGTGCAAAAACGGATTTAAACCACGTTCAGTAGGTGCTTTCAAATGGCATTTGGACAGATGCGTCGCAGTGTGAACAGCTCCAAACACAGCGATGGGTTTTGACTGTCCGTGACGCCACTCTAGCGACCCAAGAGCCAATGCGCCAGACCAGAGGTGCGGAGCTGTAAGGTCATGGAGCAGACAGAAGCAGTAGAAAACAGCAGTCAGTCCCTGGACAGAGGAGGAACCTCATTGGCTCATCAGTGTGTGGGGAGATACAGTAGCTCCATTCAAGCCAAGCTCCAGGCCATGTACGGCAACAAGTGTCGCTGTCGCAATGATGTGACGTCACACACTACACACTACGCTGAGGTCAGTCCTAAAAATCAGATTTGAGAAGGAATCTGATTTGAATCAGATTTACCTGCAGTCTGAAGGCAGCCTAAGTCTGGATTGAAGAGTGCGCCGGTTAGCTTCCGCTTACCATTAGAGTCGGCTGCGGTGCGACGCCTCTCATCTTTCATTCAGGAGATTTGTGAAATATTCAGCAGCCGACGTCTCCGCCAGGACGCCGACTTGTTTTTCTTCCACGAAACGAAATGCGAGCAGCGAATCAAACACGCTGTCGGACACGCGGAGCAGAGATCTGACAGTGTGGGTCAGGGTTTCCTCCCTAGGCCAGTGACCCCGCCCCCGCCCTACAGACACACCACGTCCTCTGCTGTCAGAGCCGCAGCCAAGACAGATTATTATGACCTCCCCTGCCCCCCGTCTCTGTCTTGTTTCTCATTGGAAGCTGTGATCTTGCTATCGGGACTATTTTTTTTCCTTCCTGTTTTTTTCTTTAAACTTCCATGAGTGGATTGAAAGTCGCTTCATGCTTCCAAAATCCTGAAGGTCACCTTCAACTTTTCAACTGGACAAAAAAAATCGTCCCGCCGCTCGAGGCAGTCGCGCTGTTTGATCTCTGCAGCAGATGTGAACACTCACCGGGCTGGAATGAATGAGTGCTGCAACTTGAGGAACCAGTGAGGTATATCGAGCTGGGTGCGTTTGTGGTTTGTACGGCCCTCTGATGGCTGAACTACGAGTGGACAAAAATAGACGCCGCCTCACGTCTAAAGTAGGATGGGTCAGCATGAAATAAAAACCCTCCTCAGTCTCTCTGGTGGCTTCCCCCTCTTCCAGACGTTGTTGTCTTGGTTCTCTTGTGGTGTGGTCGGAAGTGCTGCGAGTTACTCACCTCGTGTTCTATTCGTTCAGGCCACATTGAATAAAAACAAGAAGAAGAATCAGAATCTGTTTTTTTTTTGTGTTTTTTTCTGTGCTGCTGCAGGTTCGAGGTGCTGACCTTCCTGCTGCTGTGTTACAACGCGGCCCTCAGCTACATGACGGCCACCTCGCTCCAGTCGCTCTGCCAGCTCAGCTCCAGGTGGAGTACGCACACACACACACACACACACTATTCTTTTGCAGTATGTGCTAATTGCCAAGTTCTTGTGTCTATTGTCTCAATCTGTGCTTGAAGCTTGAAGCTGACTGTTTTAATCAATGCAAATATCTTCATTGATCCCAACCACCCCCACCCCCTCCTCCCTGCAGGGTGAGTATATGCGGTTACCCTCGGCAACAGATGCGGCGCTACAAAGGCATCAGCACGCGGCTGACGGTGACGTCGGACTTCCTGGTGCAGCTGATCACAGGGATCCACTACGCTCTGTGAGTGTCCGGCCGCACTGAAGGCGGCGCAACACTGCCTAGCTGCCTCTCCACCACAGTGTTGTCCCCCCCCCAAAAAGGCGATATTTCTAAAATTTCGACAAAGCACAATTGCGATTTTGCAGGTGTTTCCATTGAATGGTGTGAAGCGCAAAAGCCGTAAATATCGTAAAATCTCGCCCCGCGAGGTTTACGAGAATTCTCACGTAATTCAGCCAGCTGATTTTAAGATTTTACAAGAATTTTACGAGATTTTGATTGTACGAGAATTACGTTTACATTTGTCAAGAATGGTTGTTTTGTTTTTCTATGTGATTACTTGTAAAAAAATATTCCGTTTCCTCTTCTGTCCAAACGCAACACGCCATTTTCACTTTAAGTGAACTGGTCACGTGACCCCGTACGTCACGTCCAGTGACGCGTAAATGTGAAAAAAACTGTTTCCATGAAACTTTTGTGATATACCTCTATATGGATACGTCTGAAAAACCACCTCATGAGAGCATCAAAACTTTTTCGCCATATCTGAGAGGTTTTTCAATGTTTAGCCGTTTCCATGACTAGTTCTTTGTTGCCATATTTAGGTTTTGCACAATTCTAGGGGTCATGGAAACGCAGCTACTGATGACGACTGTCAGCTACAGAAGTTCAGCTTGTGCTGGATGATTCCTCAGCAGCAAGATTCATGTTATTTGTGAGAGTAAAGATCCTAAAATGATCAAGAAAAGTCCTGCCAGGCTTTTAAAACTTTACTAAGTCGTGTTTTCTATTGCTTTGTGTTTGTGTTTGTGTGTAGGTGTAACGGAGAAGTCGATCTAGGCTCCAAAGCGCTGGATGATGTTCTGTACCGGGCCCAGCTGGAGCTGTTCCCTGAACCTCTGCTGGTGGGTGGCATCATGTTTTTATGTGCTGCAGTCACACCTCCGTCATCCCATGTTGGGCTATGGCCAAATGAAATTCACATCATTTTACTCCTTGTGTGTGAATGTGTGTGTGTGTGTGTGTTTGTGTGCGCGCTGGGGCGGTAATGTGATTTGGCAATGAAGCCGGGAACCGTGCGCAGCACAGTGCATTGTGCCAGTCTGTGTGTGTCTGCGAGCAGAGTGTAATCCCACTAGATTATTTACATGCCTTCCACTCTGCTCCGTTAAGCTTTAATCCTTGAGTCCCAGGAAGTAGCGGATTGAACCTAAGCTCGCAGAATTATTACACAAGTCAAGGAGGGCCTCCACTGCGGCGATCCAAACTTTTTTCTTTTGGATCGAGTTTAACAAAAAAAAAAAAAAGGGGAAGGAAAAAAGCGTTAAGCTGTGGAAATGTGATATTTGAATGAGGAAGATGAAACTTCCTGCTTGTCATATGGCACAACCACACACCGACACACGTGCACGTGTGTGTGTGGTTAGAAATAGCAGCCAGCGTGTTTATTTCTGTTCCCTTGTTGTGGTGCCGTGTCCCACACGCCTGTTAGCCCCGCCTAGCCTTAGCCTAGCACGGCGGCGCTGCAGACAAAAGGCACGCTGTGTTGTGATTATCAGGCTTTTCCGCCACATGTTTCTCACTAAGCTGTTTCATGGTCATTAGTGATCATGCTGCAAGTGCCACTTGGGAATTTTGCAGCCATAACAGAGGGATTTATTTTTGAGTACCGTGAACTAGAATAATTATGTAATATTGTGCACATAATGTGATGATGTCCTGAAAAGACATTAGCTGGAAAAAAAAAAAACTGGGCCTCGATCCATCAGATTGGTGTTTATTCGAACATTGTAAATTTTGCAAATCCTACGTTGCCAAACTGTGAGCTCTGACACACATTTCCGGCAGTGGTGGGCCCTTTGTGACATCACAGAGTGCACCGATGCCTCTTCTAGGTGAGTGAAAACTCCCCAGAGCAAGTCTTAGGTTTGCCCCCCCCCCTCCGTGGAAGGTCCAACAAATAATCTGTTTCAGTAGGAGGCTGCAAACAGAGGGCTAATTATGCTGAATGCCGCAAAGCCATAGTTTTTTTTTTCTCCTCTCTCTCTCTCTCTCTCTCTCTCTCTCTCTCTCTCTCTCTCTCTCTCTCTCTCTCCCTCTCTCTCTCTCTGAATTGTGGAACAGCTTTAACAGTGTCACAGCCAAGTTGGCCGTGTTGTTAATCTGCTGTTGAGTGACGTGTTGTCTCCCCTCGGTGATTTCACCAGCTGGTTGTCCCCTCAGTCCAGGTGGCGTCCGCTGAATATGTGTGAACGCGTTGCTTCTTTTCCCCTCCCCAACCCTCAGGTGGCCAACGCCATCAAGTCCTCGCTCCACGGGGCGGCGCTGAAGAGCAACAACAGGGAGGGCGCGCGCAGCATCCAGGTGGAGATCACGCCTACGTCCTCCCGCATCTCCCGCAACGCCGTCACCTCGCTGTCCATCCGGGGACACCGCTGGAAGAGACACGGTGAGTCTGGTGGGCCCGGAGGAGAGTGAGAGGAGGAGGAGGTGGAGGAAGAAGAAGAGAAGGAGTAGGAGGAGGGGGAGACGCCACAGGAGTGGCTGCAGGTGGCCGTAGGCTCGCTGTCGAATCTTAAAATAGAGAGAAAACTGAACCAGTCTCCAGTACTTGGAGACTGGTATTTGGATTTCAACCTGCATCCTGCAGCTTCATGCGCTCGCAGAAATTAACGAGGCAGGTGGCTGCTGTCATTTGTCACAGCAGGAGTTGGTTTGACAGTTTGGCAGTCAGGGAGGCGGTTGAGTATTTAATTTTAAAGGTTAAGTATGTAATATGTGGAGATTTTTAAGAATAAACACCCGTACGTTTTCGATTGCAGCACTATTTGAGTTATGTCCCCTGAGGGACTCCGTACCTTCCCTCTCACGACCTTGCCAGTAAACTACGGTACTCGTCCACCTTCTTCTTTGTTGGTTTATTTGGGGACGAGACTGTTTACTCTAAATACAAAATGCGCTGTAAGGCAGCTGGATGTTACAGTCGTGAGAATGTTACAGTCGTTAAAACCTGTTACTGTCGTTTGCAGTTACAGCTGTTTGAACTGTTACAACCGTTCTAACGGTTGTAGCGGTTACATGTGTTACAGCTCTTCGAGCCATTAGTTGTCTGAGCTGTTACTGTCGTTAAAACCTGTTACTGTCGTTAGCAGTTACAGCTGTTTGAACTGTTACAACCGTTCTAACGGTTGTAGCGGTTACATGTGTTACAGCTCTTCGAGCCATTAGTTGTCTGAGCTGTTACTGTCGTTAAAACCTGTTACTGTCGTTAGCAGTTACAGCTGTTTGAACTGTTACAACCGTTCTGACGGTTGTAACAGTTACATGTGTTACAGCTCTTCGAGCCGTTAGTTGTTAGAACTGTTACGGCTGTCTGAGCTGTTACTGTCGTTAAAACCTGTTACTGTCGTTAGCAGTTACACCTGTTTTGACCCTTGATCTATGTACATTCTCAAAAAAAAAACTTTTATTGTACTGCGGTTATACACTTTATTTCTGTATTCACGGACAGCGTCTTGAGCACGTTTTACATTTTTCAAAGAAGAATGTTTTTTTTTTTTTTTTCAAGGTTTAACAACTCGAGAGCACAGTTTTTTGTCACCAGAACCCAGATCAGATCAGGCAGGTAAACTGCAGTCCCTCGGTTCTGGTCAGAGGGTTTGAACTCGCAGTCCAACACTGGAGTTCAGTCCCAGGCTACGGCGCCGCTCCATTCAAATACTGTGTCGGTGTTGTGTTTGCCTCCATGCAGCATGTATTATGGCCACGTGTTGTTGTGCACTGATCACTATGGTTTTTTTTTTGTTTGTTTTTGTCTTTTTATATTTCTGCCATGACATTGATGTTTTTTGTTTTTTTTTACCTCCGTGTGTCTCTTGTGTCGCTGTGGTTGTGTGTGCCTGTGCACATGATCTTCTTTTTATGTGTTTGTCATCAACGCGTGCATGATACATGTGAATGCGTGTATGTGTGTGTGTGTGTGTGTGTGTGTGTGTGTGTGTGTGCGTGCGAATGTTTGTACCACCGTTTGTCTAAACCTACCCCCCCCCCACCCCGTGCCCCCCTCCCCCCACTTTCACATCAGAGTCCCAGGAGGTGAGTGTAGACAGTGATGCGGCACTGGGGGGCGCCGGCCTCCCCGAGATCAGTGTGACAGGCGCGAGCGGCGAGCGCATGCCCAACGGAGAGTCCCTGCGGCCCCTGCGGCACGACGGCCGCGCCCCGCCGGACTCCGACGCCTTAGGCGCGCCCTCTGAGGTCAGCGCCGAGTCCAGCACGCGGGGTCAGGAGGTCAGGAGGCAGAAGTCTGTGAGGCGGATGGTGGAGAGCGAGGGCTCGGGCTTGGCCTCCACAGGGAGGAGCCAGCACTAAGGTCCTGACCCTCCCCTCCCCCCCTGCCCCAATCCCGGGGTAACCTAGGTAACCGTGTGTTGGGGGCGTGGTCTAAAAACGCTGCATGATGATGCTCATAATGATGATGACGACTTCCCCCTTTTTTTATACCTGCTGCGCTGAGCCTCTCTTCACCTAATCGCACTCTTCCTGCTCATCTGTCCAGTCTCATTCACTCTTCTGTGTGGCTCCTCCCACCTTTCCAGCCAAGGGTCCCCCTCCCCTCCCTCAGTTTGATTTGGCCATCAATGATCTAACTGACGTGCAACTAATCATTAAAGCAAAACTAATGGACAGCGAGAAATGTGACCCTATCACAGGACAAAGGTGGGCAAGCCTTTTGACTGCTGGGCCACAGTAGGTTCTAGAATGTGACAGCGGGGCCGGAGCAGCAGCAGATGGATGGAGTGTTTTGGTGAAAAAATATATCATTGGATATGTAGGAAACATGTTGCTTTAATGTCAGTTGAAAAAGAACAAAAGCGTTACAACAAAATCAGTGTCTTTGAAGCCCCTACGGTAATTAGCTCTTTATTGAAATGACTCTAAAAACAAACAGAAAATTGATGAAATACAGCTAATTATGAATTACTTACTATTAATAGAATTTCAAGAAGTTCTACAGGCTGGATTAAAAAGCTTTATGGCCCAGCCCGTAGTTTGCCCATGGCTGCCTTATCAGAACTTTCGCAGGAAGCTAAAAAAAATGGTGAATGTGGCCGATACAAAAGAGTTAATATAGAAATAAAAAAAAAAAAAAAACCTTTTTTTTTGTTTACTTCGTTGTTAGAGATTCAACCAATCTGATCTACCTGCACAGATGTTACAGCACTCTTGAACCACTCGGCCTCGACACATCGGCCCTGGGTTGCGCCCCCTGGAGGCAGATTCCTTCCTTCTGACCGGGTAGCTCGGCGCTGAGGGGGGAGACTCGCGGGTCTAAATAAAATAAAATAAAAAGCCCAACCAGAGTTGGACGTGTTGGACCTGCCTGTCTGTCCCGTCAGCAGCCTTACAGTCCACTACCGCAGATGTTCTGAGTTAGCCCGGCGCCACCTGTCTGTCACTGTGCAGACGTGGGCGCTGTACCCAGACCTGGTAGTGGAGATCAGTGTGCGTGTCGTAGCTGAGAGGATCCTGATTTCATTTTTGTTTTTTTTAAAGAGTTGTTCAGGTGTTGGCGCCTCTCTCCTGCCTTCCTCTTCTTCCCTCCTGTGGTGTTACCGAGGCTTCCGCTCACAAGCTCCGCCCTCTCCTGTCTTTTGGGACAACAACGTGCCTTCCTCCTCCTTCTCCTTACCCTCCTCCTGCTGCTGCCATAAAGCTACTGACTTTAACCTTTGTGCTAGGATGAAAAAAATCTTACCCTGTGTTCCAAGTCAGGTGGCTTAACTGCCACTGGTTAAAAGGCGCCACCTGCTGGACAGTGATTTAATTTTTGCTTTAGGCTCCTCTGACACCCAGCCTTCCTTGAGGTTCTACAAAAAGGTTTACACACAAAAAAAAGTTGTTGAGAGATTTAACATTTCATTTGTTACATTTATTTCACAGTCCTTTAACATTTTAAATCTGATTTGACGACGTCGGCTGGCTGGCAGACGAGTCGCTTTTCTTTCTTTTCTCTTCTCTCGATCCTTCGCTCGTCCTGTTCACAATCTCCTCCTGCTTTTCTGTCCGTGTCCGTCTGTCCCGGCAGATGCGGTGGATCTGGGTTCCCCGGATGAGCTGATGGACATCTCGGAGCTGGACGAGGGGGTGTGGCCAGGCGGCGGCGGTGGCGTGGGGGCGTCAGAGGGGACGCCGCCGCCCCCGCCCACCATCACCATCAGCAACAGCGTCACCACGCTGAACCTCGGCGCCAAGGCCATGAAGAAGTGCCGCTTCGGCAGCCGCTCCAGCAAAGACAAAGACAAGGACAAGGACGGGCGCGACGCCAGCCCGCTGGCCGCCGGCCGCGCCGCCAGCGAGAGCGCCGAGCTGTCCGTCAAGCGGCTGACGCTCACCTCCAGCCAATCGGTGCCCAAAGCCGGCGCCCTCACCAACCTGACGCGCACCGCCAGCGCCGTCTTCTCCCGCTCCTTTGAGCAGGCGGCCGGCGGGAACACAGCGGTGGCGGCGGGGCTAGCCGCTAACCACTGCCCCCTGGAGGCCGGCCGCTACTCCTGCAGCCTGCAGGAGGACGGCCTGGGCTACCTGAGCCCGGCGACCAACCACACGCAGCGCTCGCCCAGCATCAGCGTGCACCTGGGCTCTGACCTTTGAACCCTGTCAGTGGCTGCCCTGAAATCACCCCCCAAAAAAAAAAAACCCTTGACCTTTGACCCCCTGCGACCCTGGACCTGTGACCCTGGGAATCCAAGCCATGCCAACAGCCCAGTAAACACTCCAGCCGGTTCCCTCGGCGCTCTGGTTTTTAATGTTTGTGACTCTCTGTGCAACACAACAACCACCACAATAACACGTCAACCGCCTCCAGCATCATGAACTCTCACTGTTGGACTGGACTGTTGGACTGTTGCTGTGATGTCGTGCCAGGACAAAACTACACCCACGATGCAGGGTGGCCTGCTGCGAACAAGTTTGTTATTAAAGAAAAAAAAAAGTGTGTGTGTGTGTGTGTGTGTGTGTGTGTGTGTGTGTGTGTGTGTGTGTGTGTGTGTGTGTGTGTGTGTGTGTGTGTGTGTGGACAGGGGGCAAAAAACACAAACAAACAAGCAAAACTTGCAAAGTATTTTAACAAGCATTTGTTGTCCTGCACGGCTTCTCCATACTTCCATCACCACCTCACTCTGGTTTGCCAGTCAGACAGATGTCAAGTTTTTATGTGTGGTGTGTGTGTGTGTGTGTGTGTGCGTGTGTGTGTGTGTGTATCTCTTTTTAGATTAAAAAGGCTGCTGACTGATCACAAATGGTGTGATTCTCTGTGTGGAGGAAGCGAGTTGTCGTTTCCAGTATTTTTTTTATTTGTAACGAACCTAACGGATCCCTTTTGCAAAGCAATACAGCCCTCTGGCACTGACCCCCCGCCCCCTGGGAAGGAGGAGCTTCCTGGAGTTTTCACACTAGTCGCCGGTGTGCTCTTGCGCTCTTCCCTGGAACAACCAGAAAAAAAAGAAAAGAAAAAAAACGCATTAAAATGACCACTAAGATGTTTGACCAGTGTGTTGTTTCTGTTTACAGCTGCACAGTATTGCCAACTTTACGACGGAGAAGCAATATGTGCGTCTCTCCTTCATGCTCCTCTAGCGCCCCCCCCTCCCCTCTATCTCCCGAATTTGCTGTGTATTTGAAGAAGGAATCGACATAGGGTGAGGAGTGGGTTTTTTTTTGGTCAGTTGGGGGAGGGGCAGACGGGTGCTTGTGATTATTATTATTATTATTAAGTATTGACTTTTGTACTTGATAGAGCAGAAACAACAATGGTATTTTCTTATGATGAACTTCGAGGGGTTTGACTCTCCAGCGTGTGGTATGTTTCTGGTCTTGTGATGCCCTTTGTGACAGAGTACGGACCTGCTGGACTCGTGTTTCATGCCAATGATTCAGAGAAAATGTCAAACAAAACGAATAACACACACATTTTTTTTTTAGGGAATCTGACTACTGTTAACTGAAACTACTTTTGTGCAATCTGTGGTTTGAGGACGTGTGAGGGCATCTTTTCTTCCCCGGTGGTCTGAGTACCATTCCAACCGTCTGTAGTACAGTGGTGGCGTGTTTCATGTGCCCCTTCACTCCCCTTCCCCCGTGTCAGAAGACAGGGTGAGTTTTACTTGCATCTTAAAATGGTATTGAGCTCCACCTGTTTGCTTTGGTGTCCTGATTCCTGCCGCCTCCCTCAACCTCAAGCGAACGTTGCGTCCCGTCGTCTGTGCGCTGCAACCGTTCAGTGTCCATCGCCGTCGCTTGGTGGAAATATAACAATCATCTTGTTTCTGTATATGGGTTTACAGAAATTGACTGGGTGAGCTCTTGTTGTACATCATACTGTTGTAACTAAAATTGGTTTTTATTGGCCTTTCTATGTCTGTAGATAACTCACTGCTACATCTTCTGGGAATAAAGTGTTTCTATATTTGACTTGTCTGTTTTATTTCCATGATTTGATTGCAAAAACGTACATTCTAAGTTGGGACATGGGTGTGTAACTTTTTTAATATAAATTGTGTATTATTCCAAATAATGAATGCATCTTCTAAATTAGCCAACCTTTTAACTGACAAATTTAAATAACTGAAGAGGCTTGAATCTTTTACTCATATATACCTATATTTTTCGATCTATAATTAATTTTATTATCTACCAAAGCCTGCGATGAACTGGCGACTTGTCCAGGGTGTCACCCTGCCTTCGCCCTAAGACAGCTGGGATAGGCTCCTGCAGACCCCCGTGACCCTGAATTGGAATAAGCGGGTATAGAAGATGAATGAATGATGAATGAATCTACCAAAGCCAATTTAGGGGAAGTTTTAAATGCTGTAAATGTTGGGATCTAAAGAAAACATTTTAGATGTAAAACTCTAGAAACATGTAAAACATGTCATACGTTTTCAGGGGCAGCTGCCGTGTAAATATTTTTAACCAATCAACCAACTTTTATTTTCACGAGTTTGTGTTCAAATTTTGTCGACAAAACTCCGCCAGCTTGCGGCGACGGACTTGCAGTCACACGGTATGGCCACACGATGGCAGTCCGTGGCAGAGGGACAAGTTCGACGTCTGGCCAGGTCAACTGCGTCACTTCCTCTCTCCGTGTCCTTGGCAGAAGCACCGGCTCCGTTGTAGTTCTTGATTAAAAAAAACATGGCTAAACTGAGCAAAGAGACCAAGCAGCGGCTCCAGCAGCTGTTCCAATGCGGACAGTTCGTCATCCGGTGGGGCTTCATCCCAACGGTGCTCTACCTCGGTCAGTATCTGCGCCGGAAGCAGTGGGAAACCCGGGTGGCTCGCGTGAACATGCTGTTAGCCGGTCGGTTAGCATTGAGCTAACGTCAACGCGTTATTTCCCGGCCTCGTAGCTTTTGATTTAACTTCAGTTTTGTATGCATTCGTTGTTGTTTTTTTGTGGTTGTTAAACCTCAAATATTGACTCGGCGGTTTTATGTGCACTGCACGGAGCGTTGGTGTCCAGCGCTAATGCCTAAAAGTAGGCACAAGCGCTTGAAAATAAAATAAATAATAATGCATAACCTAAAAGATTTAACCTAAAAAATATATATAGTCCAAGCGGAAGATGTTTTGTTTTTTCCGGGGGCAGGGAGTGTTGCCTGGTGACTTAACAACCGGTGAAATACCCACAAAAGTGAATCTTCTTTAATGGCAACACTCTGGAAAACCCAAAGCTGACATATTGTCCCCCTGGTTCCACCCCGTGTCTTCCTCCTCATTTTTGAAAGTGTCCAGTTACATGTTTGTCACCGTCACCCAACACCGGGACAATCCTAAACCTAATGAACCTGGCCTGAGCCTATGTTTGGTGTTTCTTAGAATCCTCCCTTTTCTTACGATTCTGTTACGTCACATCCCTTACTAAGGAGATAGATAGATAGATAGATAGATAGATAGGTAGATACTATAGTTAGATACTATAGATGCCACAGGCTCAAAAGCCTGTGAGTGGATTTACACATCTTTTTTTTCAGAGGATCTGATGCAATTGTGTCGATTTATTTAACTCTAACGTTTCTCAGTATACAATGCAATGCTGCAATGCACAATGTCTTTTCTCATTTCACTTTAACTGTTGTCTTGCCTCACTGTTAAAGGTTATAGTCATTTCACACAGTTGATTTAGAAAAATTACTGCTGATTCAAACAAAAGTCAGGCTTTCTGTCTGTCATTTTTTTTCTTGACTGTAAACTGCTGTTCACAAGTTTTTTTTCTTAATTACTCTTTGTTGTGTTTGCAGGTTTCAAACGAGGCGCAGACCCAGGAATGCCTGAACCAACCGTATTGAGGTGAAAAATAAAATATTTATATTATCTTTTCTTCCCATCTATGAAGTGCGTTTGAGAGAAGCGTACACGCTGGTGTGAATTGTCGGTTTCACACCAGTGCAGCGATAGATTTTAACGACGCCTTCCCGAATTTGGACCTAAAAGTGATTCTTCAGCATCCTGTAGCGGTATTAATGAGTTGAACAGTTTTTTGTCTTCCTGTTTCCACGTCAAAAAAACCCACAAGCAATAGACAACTTTCCTTTTTGTGATGAGCTTTGAGGTGTGTGTTGATGGCCGTCTGTTGTTTTTTTTTTTTCTGTCTCTTTCTCTCAGTTTGCTTTGGGGCTGAGGAGCACCTCCACGTCCACCATCCCCTCACCAAGCTCACATGACCATGCGGAAAACCCAAGTCGTTGTTAAACCCATCTCCATAGGACAATGCGTTGCGGCCTCAAGGGATGGAAAAAGTGAACATTTATCTGCAGCCGTGACCTTTTTGGTGGCTGCAAGCAGGAAGAGTGTCGGCGACGCGGCGACACCCAACCTGGAAACAGCTGGACTTGTTGGAAGATCTCTCTTGGAAGGAGTGTTGGTCTGTCAAGATTTTACCAGGAAGTGATTCGTGGGTGTCGTCTCCATTCCACTCTGTTTTGTTTTTGTTTTTTCTTTTTGTCCTGTTTTATTTCTAATTTAAATGTTCTGGACAATAAACTGGTAGAAAACAGTGCCCTTGTTGCATTTCCTTTCATTCTTTTCAGCGACAATGCCTCAAAACTGAGTTCACTGCTGAGTGCTTTTGCGTGATTTCCAATTAAATTTCTCTTTGTATTTATATCATCAGCTACTGCGAGGCCGTCTGACTGGTAGGATTCCGGTTAGAATTAACTCAACTTTTTGCCTGTCAATCCTCATTTTGCTTGCTTGCAGTTTTCTGAAGGTCTGCGCACAATAAAACCCACAGTTCTAAAAAAAAAAAAAAAAAATCTCTAATACGTCTGGTGGGTAAGTGCCACACGCTCAGCCAGGTGTCGGCTCCGCCCCCCTGATGTCGCCTTGTTTTCCAGAGGGTTGCGTTGGTGCGGATCAGATCAGGTTTTTTTTGCAATCTCACAGTTTTATCAGTGTGACGTCAACTGTCCTGTCACCGCTCGCCTCCTAAAGTTTCCTCCGTTATTAGTCATATTCTCCGACTACCGTCTACTGGCACTTCCAAGGTGACAGATGAGTGCGTGAGTGCGTGCGTGCAACCGATGCTCCGACACTCGTGCCGCTGTGGCACCCGAGTTTTCTTCCTCCTGGTGTGAAGTGAAAGTGTTTCACATTCTCCCAGATTGACAACGCTTCAACGAGGAGGTGCGTTTCATAAAACTTTTATTGCTGAAGGATGCCAATAAATAAAGTGGTACAAATATAAAATAACCTTGTAAATATCTCCTCCCACCCCCTCAGAATTATTTCATTGGTCTGCAAATAAATAAGTATAATAAATAGATTCAATAAATTATGCCAAAAAATACTTTTTCGAGCAACACAGTGGTGCTGCAGTCGGGCGAGAGACCCGACTTCCCTGAGGTAAAAGCATCATCGCAGTCGGCGCTCGTTACTTGAGCTTCTGCGTGTAGAAGGTGACGGTGACCCTGCTGCTGCCTCCTCTGGACCTCTCCCTCTTATTGATCACCGTCTTGCCGTCCACCAGGAAGTGGTGCGCCTTGTACAGGATGCTGTGTGCCATCATCTTGCGGTGGAAGCTGTCGAGGCCTCCATCTCCTGCAGCAACTGCTGCCCCGGGCCGGCCGTCGGCGCGCCGTCACCCACCTGCGAAACAGCAGAGGTCATGGACCAGGTGACCTTCAATACCTTGAAAACCTTAAATCACGGGCTTCCTTGAGGATATTACACACTGGATGTTTAAAGGAGTTGAAAGATGCAATGGACGTTTTGCACACCTGTTTGTGCAGCTCCCTGATGAGGAGGCTGCTGTAGTACTTGGACTCCAGGGGGATGGTGCTGCTTGGACACTCCTTCTCCACGACCTTCAGGACGGAGAAGTAGACCTCCAGGAACTGGAGCATCCTGCGGAGACAAGCCTCCTGCAAACACAGGAACACACACAGTCAGCTTGGACTCTCCCTCCCAGGCAGCTGCTGCTGCTGCTGCTGCTGCTGCTCTGCAGGGCAGGCTCGGCCGTACCTTGCTAAAGTTGGTGCGAGGGCAGTTTGCAGGCAGCGCCGAGATCTTGTAGTGGCTCAGAACGTCGTATCTGACCTGGCCGTGGAACTCATCTGCAAACTGCACGAAAGAGAAACAAAGATGTATTATTATTTTTTGTAAAGGAGGAATGTTTGGACCAGAACGGGCCGCTGAGTCAGCGGTGGTGCTTCTCTACCTCCATCCGGTGGCGCTTGGTGGTGCGCAGCAGAGACTCCAGCAGCACCTTCAGCGTGTCGGCGGAGGGGCCCTCGACCTCCCCCTCCTCGCCCGAGGGCTCACCTGCCGGGATGTCGGTGGGCGCGTCCCCGAGCGGAGCCCCCGGGGCGCGCCGCAGGAGGGCGAGGAGGACGGCCAGCGTGAGCGCTGGGATCAGGCGGCGCGCGTCTGAAGAAGAAGAAGAAGAAGAAGAAGAAGAAGAAGAAGAAGAAGAAGAAAAAAAAAAGAAGAAGAAGAAGGTTAAACATGAAAAAGGATGAATGGACTCGCGCAGTCCCTCCTCGTGGTGCGGGTCACTCACCGAGCTCGGAGGGCATGTTGCCGCTGTTGCTGTTGCTGCTGCTGCGGGAGGACGGAGACACCTGTTGGAGCGGCAGTGATGCTGCTGGCTGGCCGGAGGGAGGAGACCGTGATGACTTCTCGGCCACGGCCCGGGCGTTTTTATACGGCGTCTGATTGTTAACAGGAATTTCCCGGTATGCAGCTCCCTGCAACAGCAAGGCGTGGATGTAAAAAAAAAAAAAAAAAAGTTTGCGTCAACCCTCATCCGGTGCGATGAGGATGGCCAAGCACTCTCATCTCCAGACTGATGATGTGTTGAAGAAAAAAAAGGAAGAGGAAAGAAAAGAAAAGAAGAAGGAAGTCGGAACAATTGTCTCGGTAGGTTGACCGACATCCAGCAGCACTCGTTATAAATGTTATTCTTATTATTTTTCACGCTTTGTGTTGAGATAGTTGGGAAAGTAACAATTTCATTACGTGACATCTCTGTCTTACACACACACACACACACACACACTGCTAACAGAAACAGCAGCAGCAATAACAATAACAACAACAACAACAACAACAATAATAATAATAATAATAATAAAATCATTTGCATGAATGGTATGCTGATGTCACACACTATTAATAACACTGTCTTTCTTTCCACCCTGATCTAATCACGTTTGTGTGTGTGTGTGTGTCGTGGCTTTCCCCTCACACAAGTGTGGCTTCTTCTGATATTTCTTAGGTTCCTGTTTCTAAAATGAGAGTCAATTAGTGCCGTAATCAGTGTTTTTCTTGTTGTTTCCTCACACTTGGGCTCTTCCGGTCGCTGTATTAGTCACGAAACTAAGATCTTTACACCCCGGGCCTCGTCTGCGGGGGAAACCTGTGAACGTCTGTTTGAATGGGAATTTTAAAACTGCTGACTGCTTTTTTTCATTTTCTTACTTTTTTCAAATTCTAACGCATTGTGGTTTTCACTTTCTGCCTTCAACCATGCCGCGGCCCGTAAGGACGCCTTCAGCACCTTCAGCACCTTCAGCACCTTCAGCAACTTCAGCAACTTCAGCTTCTCGGCTCTTTTCATTATTCGTATTCAACAACGTGGCTGCACCACCGTGTTGCCCTGTGTCGGTATTGCACATAAAAAATTCTACATTCAAGAACGTATTAATTGCGGTAGGCCCCACCTAACCCATGTTTTCCGTTATTGAACAACATTTGGTCAAAACTAGAGTGAACTTCATGGGGAAGTGTCCACACCCAGTCAGAACAGAAATATTTTACAACCATTTTCTGATTACAGCAGAACTTCAAATTCTGAGAATTCAGAGAATCAAAGTAAAGTTCACTTTCGGTTCCATCGCTGAAAGCAGCAAAAATAGCCCGACTTGGCGAGTATCCTATCGGCTTCACTTGCAGGCTGTGTTGTGCACTTTAACCAGCTAATAGCAGCCAATTCATTGCATTCATGTATTTTATTATAGCGAAAGCGTCAATTTTTTTTGTCCTATTTTTCATGGACTGGGCAGTCCATGAAAAATAAGACAAAAAATTGAGTGCACACTGCCTCCACAGGTCAGGAGGTCTACCAGGAATTACAGCAGCTGTCTTGACCTTCTCTTTCGCTGGAAAAACTCTCCCTGCAGTGATACGACGTAAATCCTGCATGTTTTCTTTTCTCTTTCTTTCGATTCCACCATTTCACTTTTTCTCGGTCACAAGTTGAACATAACTCAGAGACACACGCTTTAAGTTTCAACTGTTTCGTACAGTATTTGTATTCCTTTATTTTTTTCAGGCCCTTTTGTCATTTTTCTGCTTCCTTTCTGGGTTCCGGTGAGTGTGATTCATGTTTCTGCTGGGCCCGTTGGCATTTTGACTCTCACTTTCAGTGGTGATCCATAGTCCACACTGGATTGTTCAAGCTTTCCAGATGTGGGATTCTTGCCAGTTGGCTGGCGAAACCCAGGATATTCTGTATTTCGTCATGATTCTCAGAAGGCCGAAACCTACGGCGGTGCTTGAAGTCCGGTCGTTGTGTTTCAAAAGTGTTGTGTGGAGAAACAGCTCTTTTCCCTTTCCTGTCGTCAATGGAATAAAAGAGATGAAATTCGCAAGAAAATAAAGAGAATTCATCTACACGGAGTTGCGTAACCTCACTTCCTTTTCACTTCATTCAGCAGTTTTCAAGATTTTTTGACACACTTTGTCTTTCAAACGCATCACTTTCAATTCAAAAGAATAGCAACTTGTGCAGTTGTTTTTTGTTAAAAAGACAAACAACCAAACAAAGATCATTTTATTGACATAATTAAACCACAAAATGAAGGAGAAGGAGAAACCTGGTCCGGCTCTCCTGCTGCGTGTTGCGTCTTCGATTCGATCCGGGAGTGTTTTGGTAATTTCAACGGGTAGTTTGGTGCCCTGAAATAGCTGCTTGGTCGCAGGAAAGACCTTGATCTTAATGGGAAGTTCAGACCCAGGACATTCTCCCTGTTAAAGAACTTGGCCACAGGCCCAGTTTGTTTCTCCTTTGGTTTCGACCACCAGACCAGAGCTGGAGGTGGAGGGCAAGGATGTATTTTATCGCTACGCAATCAGAAAATATACCTCCAGTGAACTACGTCACTGTGCCCATACAACAACTGTGGACTTTGTTGGGATTTTTTTGCCTGAGCGTTCCTTCGAAACAGTTTTTGCGCTTGTCGACTCTGCTTGGCGTCTTTGCATTTTAAAAGGGGGCTTAGCTGTAAGCGGCTCTGAGTGGAGGCTCATGTATGATGTTTGATGCTCTTTTATTTATTTCATTTTTTCTCGACGAAACTGTTCTGGACAAAAAAAAGCAAAAAACAAAAACCCCACAATGAATAATGTTTCCCAATACTTATATTTTATTATAGTTAGTCATTATAATTGGGGATGTTCTGTGTTTATTGTGAAATCTTGAAGTACATTCTTCAAATAATATCTCAAGATATTTTCTGAGAGGCGGGGGGAGGGGAGAGCTTTTATAGTCTTATCGTGTGTCATCAGAAGACGAGGCCTTGTGTTCTAATATTGATCGCTCTGCCTTGAGAGGGATGTTGAAACCAGGGTTATGCTGCAAAAAAAACCCAAAACAAAACAAAGTGCACACACTTCAACAGTCTGGCAGCTACACGGCAACACTGCCAGCCAATTTCAAATGAAATTCAACTGAATAAGCACAAAACACATTCCACATCCTGGAACCAGTCAGGACTGACCTCTTGGTCTGAGGCTCTGGATGGATGTCCGCACGGTTCCTCCCCTTGGTTTTTTTCTCTCTCTCTCATTCACCCAGTTTCCCCACGAGAAAAAACTAATCTGGGGAAATCGTCATGTTTCTTTTTCTGAAGTTACATTCCTCAGACGCTGTTCATCGGCCCAGTCGTGACGCAGGGAAGCAGGAATCTGATACGCGGCTTACAGTAAATGACTACTCGCGCTCTCTACACTCTCTATTCTTTATGACTATTTAAAGGTCTAACAATATTCTTTTCCTTTTTTTTTTTAATCCCAGAGTCCAGAGGAGCCTTCTCGTGAGATTAATGGATTAATAATCAAGCAAACAAACAAACAAACAAAAAACCCAGCTAATTCAGCCCTCTGTTTACAGCCTCCTGCTAAAACTGAAGATTTATTGAATGTTTAGAACAAGTAAAAAAAAACAAGCCAAACTCAGCGGGCGAAGCCGGGACCACCAACCACCCCGATCCAAGGTCGGACAGCCCTTTGTGACATCACAAAAGGCAGCTTCTTCCAGAACAGAGGTTTCCTGCACGCCCTCTGAGAAAAGCTCAGCACTCAAGCGAGACGTGTAGGAAGGACTTTTCTCCTTCTGCCCCATGGGGAGTTTGCTGACTAGTGACAAAGCCGCTTTTGCATAATGAGGGACCGTTCCAAAAGCCCCCCCCGCCCCCCTTCAGCTAAATAAAACAGTTCGCAGTCTAAATTAAGAAGGTTTTTTCTCTTCTCCCACAACATTCAAATTCTTTTTTTTTCCTCTTTTGTGTGTCAGTTTTACTGTGAACTCTGTCTTTTCTACAGCAGCGGACTTTATGACCTCATCCCTCTGTTTGCACCTGATCTTTTATATATATATATAAAACATGGCAAACAATGCTTTGCTTCCAAGCGTTCACATCTGTGTAGACTATTATATTCCCACTCCTCTCTGTGCTACGAGTGTCCAGAAAGGCCAGTTTCCGAGCAGCGGAAGGTGAGTCAGGTGACTCACACCTCAACGCCTCCACAGCAGAGGGTTCAGTCTGAGGATTAAATCCCAAAGTGTTACCAAACATTTCTCATTTTTTTTCTCCCCGCCGCTGCAGGAAAACACTCAGCTCGCTCCTCCGAGACACCCGCGGCCTCCTTGTGTTCTCTCTCACTTCGAGACTGGGAGCCTCTCCAAGACCGAAGCCTCTAGAAACCCTCAGGAGCCTGAACCACGTGAGCACTAAAAAACAAACAAACAAACAAACAAACAAAAAAACACGATGAAGACGAGGGACCCATTGCGCAAAAGTAGGATTTCCGTCATCCAAGATCAGTAACTAAGTCGCGTTCAACCAGTCCACAACACGTGGGTCCAGGTTTAATCGGTTGCACAGAAACTCATCCAGGATGAGCAGACACGGATTCATCAAACCAGGTGAACCCTAAATAGACCCTCGTCATCGAGCTCAGATTCAAGGATTCATCATGACATAAAAACAAAAACAGACACACAGTCAACTCCCTCGGCCTCCAACCACCAGGATTGTCTCAGGATTGTATCAACTAAAACAGAGAAACGCGTGGCAAAGTATCGCAGACCGTCTGAATGCGTAACTACCGCACAAATACGAACTCACTGCTCCGAAACGATCGCAATTACCATCATAATAGTTAATAATAATAATTGTATCCGAAAACGTAGTCATACTCTGATTATGAACCAGCTGAAATTGTGGCAGATGTGACTGAAATTGTGTAAATGTAACTGCAACAAACCGTAACAATTTTGATAAATAGATGAGTTCTGTGTCTATTTAAAATACAAGAACATCCTCAATCCTAAATAAAATACAAGAACATCCTCAATCCTAAATAAAATACGAGAACATCCTCAATCCTAAATAAAATACGAGAACATCCTGCAGAATGGTAAGTGCCCCAACTAATACTTAAGATGCACATGTGTACATTGTATGCAGAGGGTGGCTGCTCATCTTGTCTGTTCTGTTTTGGCAGTCAAAAAGACAAAATGCATAAAAGGGGTTCAGGTGGTGGATCCCCAAAAGCTGACTCCCCCTGGCAGAGGACAGAGCCTCAGCTCTGAACAAAGGCGGAAACAAAATGTATGTCCCTCTCAAGATGCCACCGGCTTCATACAAGGTATGTTCTTCCATCTCTACATGGGACACGCTCACATGAAATGCATTCAGACGATGTAACTTTGGTTTGCCTGCAGTCTGCGGCAGCCACTGTCGCACTGTGGGAGCCACTAGCATCACCAACACCGTCTGATGCTGGTCCAGTGAGTACTGGCATGTAGGCCTGGCAAGTCGAGTCTACTAGCTTCAATTTTGATCTTATTAAATGTGATGGGGTGAAGGCACCAGTGCAGCAGCAGCAGCAGCCGCCGCAGCATTTGATTCTGATGATGACGAGAACATCTCCCTGGGCTCCAGAAGGAATGAGGTATCATATCAAGCTTGTTGAAGTTCTTTTAGTCTATAATAGTGAGGAGTCATCATTTGGTGCCAACACGAAATTGCATTTCTGTAACAGGACCCACATGCTGTGTATGGAGAGAGCCATGCTGGCAACATAGTCAGTACTAATGGAAGGGAATTCACATTCTGCGAAATTCCCACTGTGCTAATTGTCATGTGTTTACAGAACTCACAACTAATCAGGCAATTGTATGCCCAGCATTTACAGCAGCAAATACAACTGTCTGATTTGGACATACGATACAAGAAGAGACAGATTAAAGACATTTTATCAGAGTCTGAAATAAAAAGGAAACCGATAAGAAAACTCGACCTTTAAATAAAAAAAAACTTGAACGGGAAGTGAGTCATGCTTTCAATGCACACTGTATGCTGACTGTAACACAAATGTGATTAGTATTCTCCTTTCCTCTCCGATCTCCAAGAACATGACACATCTTGAAAAAAAAAAAAAAACTAAAGGTCAATTGAATTATGATGGTGTCTGTTTGTATCATGTATGCACCTTTCGGCCTACAAAGAGATGACGCTTGGAAATTGTTAAAAGTTTTTATTGGTAATCCGACCTCAGTGCTGTGATTGGTTGGAAGTTGAAACACTGTCATCATTCATAAGGTTAGAAGAAAGGCACTTAATGTACCCTGGAATGCACTCTATCAGAAATACTATACACTAAACACTCTATGGTAATAAAAAGTGAGTAGAGAGAACATATCTATTCTTTATGGTAGTTGGTATTACAATGACATTGAATTTAAAAAAAAAAAAAAGGTACCACAATAACAAACTAACCATTTGCAGCTTGTGAGGCATGAGAGTGTAAATAAAAACCTCAATAAAAGAACCTCATGTAACTCTTTGATGTGTATTAATGTTTATATGGGATGTGTATTTTTTATATAGATGATGCATTGGGAAAGTATAAGATTTATAGTTATAAATGATCAAATACCATATACCTTTACCTTACCATAACATATCTCTCTTCCACCTATCAAACTTTTGTTCAACCGGATCAGGGGTAAATTGAGCCAGGATAACTAAGATATCCCGGCTTAATCCCTTATCCTGCTTTCGTGCGACGGGCTCCAGGTTTGATGGAGAGGACGGCGTTCTACTAACTTGCAGTTCGCCAGGTCACCGTTAGATGGCAGGGGCGCTGCACCGCAGAGTGGACGTCTGCGAGGTTTGTTAACTTTTTAACAAATCACCTGTAGGAATGAACTCATTTTTGCCCCTGAGAGATTCTTTCATTTATCTCGGACGTTTCGAGATGTGAAGACACCAGATTTACCTCCGTCGCCGCTATTAGTAAGAAAAAAAACAACAACCCAAAATGAATGATATAATTTGTTGCAGCTCTCTGCTTCAAGCTAAAATTCTAAGATTAGCATGCCGGCTGACTGACGGTGCTTCAGAAAGGGCTCGGTAGGTAGCCGTTAGCATGCTAGCTCGCTGCAGCTAACGGCAGCAGGGAAGGTGGGGCACTCAGTCAGCAGTAACAAAAAACATTTAATAATAGCAATAGTCATAAAACATAATTTCAAGTTCACTAAATCAGAAACCGAAGTTCTTCCCATATTTCCAGATACGTTGGGCTTGTTTGATGATGACGTCCACGAGGTGGAGTTGGCTCTCTGAGGTCTCCGTCAGGTCAGGGCCTGAAGGTCAGCAGCAACTGGAGGACTTCACCCTCATTGCGTTCTCTACCCCACGGCATTGTGGGTCTTCAGCTGTCATCTCTTCTGATCTCCGCATCCCTCGGCTCTTCTTCCTCTCTGTACGCCTCCGCCTCCTCCTCCACTTGCTCAGCTCCATTGATGTTCCTTTATCTTCTGCTCCTCAATAATTTGTTATGTTTTCAGGTATATTTTTTCTTCTTCTTTTGAAAGGGATCTCTGACTGTATGATGCAAGTGCATGCAGTAAACACCTGACCATTAGTGTGCGTGTCTGTGTGTGTGTGTGTGTGTGTGTGTGTGTGTGTGTTAGCTTTTTATGCAGCTTTTCTGTGTATCTGCATGTGCACTGCTGACTGAAAGTCTCCCTCCAGTCTTCTGGTAATGGCTTTCCTATCTCACTCTTCCTGCTTTTGACCCCGCCCCCCTGTCTTTTCACGCCCCCCTCACCCACTGTCATCACATGACATGTGCTGAGTTTTATATTGCCGCACTCCATTCACTTGGATGCCATACAATCAGTTTTTATTTGATTTTTTGCAGTGTGTGCATATGTGACGAGGTGTGTAAATGTGTGTGTGTGTGTGTGTGTGTGTGTGTGTGTGTGTGTGTGTGTGTGTGTGTGTGTGTGTGTAGGGCCATTCTGAGGGGTTCCCCAGGGACCAAAAGGCAACATATTTCATCATGCTCCAGACTACAGCACACACACAGACACACACAAAAAACACACAAACACAGATTTCCCTTCTGGTCTTTTTGCTTCCTCAGCATTTTTCTGCACACAGCGGCTCGTTTCCCTCTTTCAGCTCCTCCAGTCTAAACATAAATGCTGCTGCTTTTTTTTTTTTCCTTTCCCTCTGACTGACTGACTGCAGAGGCAGTGATTATTTCTTCACACCCGGCTCCTCCTAAGCCCTTTGAGAACTAGCTTGTGGACTTGTGTGGCAAACACACAAGACACTTTGGGGGGGGGGGTTGGTGCAGAATCTTCAGCGCCACATTTCCTGAACAGCGATCGGAGAAAGAAAGAAAAAAAAAAACGAATGAAGAAAAGCCTTTCTAGTTTCCTCTCCCTCACGCTGGCACGCCGAACGCTCTCAGTCCTTCACAGCCACTTCTAATTCGTGCCGATTCACACCAGGTGCACCAGGAAACGTTCCCCGAAGATTATCAGGTCCATGTTGACGTGACAGTGTCCCGTCATGGCGGCAGGTTTATCGGCTGCTGTGGAGTTGACTGGCTGTCGTGCAGAGTTGGAAGTAGCCGCTGGATCGTGGGTGGGCAAACGTTTTGACTGCTGGGCCACAATGGGTTGTGAAACTTGACAGGATGGAGTGGATGGATGGAGTGTTTTGGTGAGCCACCTCATAGGAGACAAAACTATATCATGGGATATGTAGAAAAAAAAAAGTGCTTTAATGTCAATTGAAAATGAACAAAAGCAAAGTTAAAACAAAAACTGTGTCTCCAAAGCCTGATGGTGTTTAGCTCTTTATTGAAATGATTCTTAAAACACTGGAAAAATGGATGAAATGCAGCTATTTTATGACTTACTTACTATTAATATCATTTCTTCTTCCAAGGGCCGGATTAAAAAGCTGAATGGGCCGCATACAGCTCCCGGCTCATAGTTTGCCCATGCTTGCACTAGATGACGACGACGATGATGATGATGATGATGATGAGGATGATGACGATGCTCAGGACGGCTGTGGAGTCCCGGACGTTGCTTCTTTCCCCTGCAACTCTTTGCAGATGGAACATGTCTGGTAGTCGAAACTGCTGTTCGTGGAAATGAAAAACGGTTTCCTCCTCCAGCTTTCTCAAATTACACAACTCCAGTCACCGAGTGATGCCGGTGGGTGACGTTTCTGTCTTTTTTGCTTTGCACAATCAATTTTTTTGTGTTGTTTTTTTTTTTTTTTTAACACTCCTCTTGTTCCACGTGGGGGAGGCGATGATGTCATCCCGCCACCTTCCTCAGCGTCTGCCGCGCTTGCAGCCAGCGATGTCCTTTACGTCTGCTGAGCCGAGCTGAGGGACATTTTTGGTAATGCAGCCCTTTTGAGGTTTTGCCCAGCTAATTTTTATATCTATCTATCTATCTATCCATATATATATATATATATATATATATATAAATTATATTTATATTTATAAGCAAATGGCTTTGGCTGTGTGGAAAATGGAGATTTTCTTTTAATAAAGAGTTATAAAGAACAACAACAACACAAGACTAAAAATCAAAACTGCCTCGTGCTTGAAAACTAGTGCGGGTCAGAGTGGGGCCGAGTTTGTGGGCTGCCGCACTGATTCTGGGTCCCGGGTGGATTCAGCGGATCGTTTTTGCTTTCTGCATGGAAATGTTGACGCTGATGCAACCCGAGGAGTGCGCGCGCAGCGGGACGGAGGCGGTGGACGGAACGAGGGACGGACGTCCGTCGCTGCTTCGTCCCTCCTCAGTCAGAGGTTCAAATCACAGCAGACGGAATGTTTTTCTTCCAAAGTAAAGATAACATTGTGTGTGTGTGTGTGTGCGTGTGCGTGTGCGTGTGTTCCGGTTCATTACCTCTGTCAGCGATGGTGTTGCTATAATCTGAGTCCCTGACGGGGGGGCCAATTATCCCAGATTACACGTCCTATCTAGCGAGTGGACCCGACGTCTGAGTCACGTGACCGAGGCCGCCACTGCGTTCTGGACACTGAAACTTGGCTGTGAGTGTTTGGACACTGCTGATCTAACTGGAGACGTTGATTTGCTGTAGCTCAAGTTTGAGTGTCGACACGAGGAACTTGCATCAGTTTTCTATTTAAAACGCATTAGCAATGTGGCAGACTTGTTAGAATCTGATAATTGATCAATCGAAATGCATCCATTCTTTGATAGGCTGTCAACTCTGTGACTGAGAAGTGACGTTAAACTGCTCGTGCTGCTCAGAAACACCGATGGCAACCAATCAGCTCCAGTGACCCCGAAACAAACTCACCAGTGCCCTCTGCTGGACAACTACTGTGGTAAATTTTGTTGGGTTTCTTTTTAGTTAATTTAATTAGATGAGCGTATATGATGATTGCAACGTTAAAACCTCGGACCGGAAGTGCACTTCTTCGTTGACTTAGTGGGCTTCCGTTCCGCAGCTCCGTTTTGCATTCTGAATAATAAACCGTCAACACACCTGAGGCGCAAGCTATGTCAACACACACAAATAGGTCTGCTTGACTATTAGTATTTATTGTTTTGCTAAGTATTAAATAAAAGGTGGAAGAACCAGGAAGTGTTTAATCTTCCACAGGAAGCAGGTCTGGGGTGTCAGGTGTCAGCTCACCTGTCTCACCTCAGCCAACTTCCTCCCCCCTTCAGTCTGAAGAACACACACAGCTGCTGAGGAGGAAAACTTTAGCAGCACACACACACACACACACACACACACACACACACACAGGCTGCTCTTTGTTTACTTATGGAAATTCGAGGCAGGTAATGCGATGACGTAGCCTTCCTTCTGGTCCCCCTCCCCCCGCAGACGTCTGTCTCTTTTTTTTTTTTTTTTTTCCTGTCAATTCATTGAGTTATACATAATTGTGATGTAATTACGGATCACCCCGACCGCGGTTGATGGTGTTCATTCTTTCTGAAGGTTGATATTCTGGAGCGAAACCGGTGCGTAAAAAGGTGGAAGTGATGCAATGGCACTCTGCACCTGTGATCACTCCCCGCCCCTCACTCCCACCCCCACCCCCACCTTCCCCCGCTCTGTCTCACACACACACACGCGGCGGCGGCGGACGGGACACGCGCGGGCCATTGGGTGGAGCAGCAGCGTCGCGTGCTGCGGAACGCACCGAGAGAACCGGACGGTGTCGCGCGCTTCTGCAGATGCGGGTCGGGAAGCGCTGGGGCTGGGGGGGAAATGGCGTGCGGGAGCAGGCGCGGGCGGTGCTGCTCCGCGTGAGGACGCAGTAGACTAGAGAAACGCAGCCGGTGCGTGCGTGCGTGTGTGCGTGTTCGTGCGTGCGTGGGTGGCGGGCGGGCGGGCGGGCAGGCAGACGAAGGAGCTCGAGGACAGGCCAGGAGCAGCAGCAGGAGGAGCAGGAGGAGCAGCGGGAGCCATGGAGGACTCCGAGCCCGCAGAGGACGGCTTGCTCGCGGGCTTGCGGTGGAACCGGAGCGCCCGGGACCAGGCTCAGCTCAAGCACAAGATCCGGGACCTGCCGGGGCTGCTGAAACACGGGCTGCACCTGCGGAAGAAGAGCGTGAGTAATTCAAACGCACCCACATTCTGTCTTCCTGACGGACGGGACCGCGCGTCCTTCCGCGTTTTCACCTCTGATGGACACAACTGGCCGCTCAATGCACGTCTCATCTTTTGGCGTCGTGCGTCTGTGTGTGTGCGTGTACGTGCGTGAGCGCGCTCGCGTTGTCCTTTCGGTTGCCGCGAGCCTGTTTCGTAAATCCGTCACGACCCAGGTGCGTTTTTTTTTTTTTTCAGTTGGCTTTTTTTTTTTCGCTGTGTGTGTGTGTGTGTGTGTGTGTGTGTGTGTGTGTGTGTGTGTGTGTGTGTGGGCGCTCCTGCGCGCCATATTCATAATAAGCGATTGCTGTTGTACATGATACATTCACACTCTAGTAGTCAAGGCAACAACAACCCCCAACAGCAGATTTAAAAACACACACACACACCTACCTACCTGCCTACCTGCCTACCTGCCTGGCTGCCTTCAGTTCTCATAACAGGACACTTCCAATACAAAGCCTATTCTTTTTTTTGTTGTAGGGATTATTGATTAATCCGTCACGCTCCTCCCAGTTGAATGATTATTTAATTCGTTCATCCATTCATTGAGGGAGATTATGGTTGACGAGAGGAAAAAAAAAACAGAAAACAAGATTTTTTTCTGCATTTTATGACGACCAATATGTGCCTTTTTTTTTTTTTTTTTTTAAAATTTTCCTCAAAGTTACAATTTAATCTCTCATTTAGCAGATTAGTAACCGCAGGTTTGTATAGAAGTCGTTAAATCTGTGGCCTTTGTCTGAAAAAATATAACTAGATGGACTGTCCATATTTAAAAGACATATTGTGGAGCAGCTGTCAGCAGCATTCATTCATTTGTTTAGCAGTGGCGCTGTTGGGTTTTGCAACAGCCGGTCCACTGAACACCAAAAGTGTGTGACCTGATGTGGAACAAACACACCTGACGAGCCAAATATCCCCCAAACACATTTATCTGCCATCAGGGAGAACACGCCCCCCCCCTTCCTGTCGGCAGGAGCCGGAGTCACTGGGCCGGGAACCTTCTGGTCCCATTGGGCCTTAAAACATGACGTTGACGCACAACGTTTTGCCTCCTCGGAGCCTCTGCGTCTCTCCAGCAGGGGAGCAGAAAGACGGACGAGACTCGTCATGTTTCATCTCGTCATCTTCTGCTTGTTAGAGTTTCTTTAAGTGTTTACACCGGAGGCCGCTGCCGTTTATCCTCCTGGTGATGACGGGGAGGATGAAGGTTCCGCTTGTCGTCCAGCCTCAGATGTTTGTCCTGTTTGTGGTGCGATTTGAGGAGCAGGAGTTCAAAGTGGAGGAAGAAAAATGGAGGGACAGCTTTTCTTCTTTCTCCTGTGATCTGACTGTGACTGTGTGTGTGTGTGTGTGTGTCTGTGCGTGTGTGTGTGAGAGAGTGTGTGATGAGGCGTGGGTAAGTGGTGTAAAGGTATGGCTGCTCTGTGTAGACTGGTCTTTGCAGCCTGGCAGCTGGTTACGTCTCACACACTTATTTGAAAAGATACTTCAAGGAAAAGATGCTGAAATTGTCTATGCTAATTAGGCAATGCTAATAATCGGGCCAAAAAAGGCTATGCTAAAAAGGAATCGCTAATGAGCGCACCCAAAAAAGCTACACTCAAAAGTAAATTAACAAGGCTACACTAAAGAGGCTATGCCAAAAAGCAGGCCAAAAAGGCTGTGCTAAAAAGACCTTAAACAAGGCTACACTAAAGAGGCTATGCTAAAAAGCACTTAAACAGGGCTATGCTAACAGGCAGTGTTTTTTCCCCGCTCCTGCTGCTGTAACCCGACAGCAGCCTCACCTGTACCACGATCCTGTCTTACATTATTCTCTGCCGGGACTTGCTGCGGTATTTAATCGATAATCCTTTATTGGCCGGCGGTGTGACGGGATCAGGGAGGATTTTCTTGGAGAAACACTCGACACAACCCCTCCTCACTGTTGCCGGCGGCTGCTGTCGTACAGTGCTGTGAGTTTTTTTTTTTTTTTTTTGTGAGTCTGTTGCGACAACGCCCTTACGACGCAAATATTATTCTCCTGATTCAATTTTCCTTCAAATTATTGACAAATTAAAAAAAAAAAATCATCACAGAGTGATTAAAATGCGCTGCCCCTGCTCGGAACACGTTAGCCCTCCATGGGCTAGTATGCCAAAGCGCTAGTCGTCAATATGGGATCAGCTGATGGAGTCGCGGTGTGTCTGTTTTTTGGCACAGTTGTGCATTCAAACTTTAAAAAAGACAAAAAAATGATTGACTTGAAAAAAAACAACAGAAAACAAAAACTCAAATTATGAAACTTTAGATCCCTAAATCAATGCCGACGCCCCAAACAGAGAGAGAGTGAAGTGTTTCCTGACGGATGAAACTCTCCTCCAGGGTCTGCTTCTCCGCATCCGCAGCAACGAAAACAAAGCTGGCACTAATGAAAAATAAACAGCGAGTTTTTTTGGTTGGAGTCGGAGCGTCTTAGATTAAAAAAAAGTCCTTCCGAAGAAAAAACACAAGCGGCAGACTTTCATTAGCCACCAACGCGCTTGCGCTCTGCGATGCTCGACATCCATCATCACGCCGCTGCGATGCGAGCCAGCAGAGGTTATTATCAGCGTCGTGGAGGGGAGTCGATGATGACGATGACGATGATGATGATGATGATGATGATGACGATGATGCCTCTCAGAGGATCCGAACTGTGCATCAAAAACGTGCAGCTTAGCAGTGGAGACGCGTCTTTTTTTAATGCCTGCAAGCCATATTTCACATGCATAACTAAATTATACATTGAGATGAATGCTGGAGAGAGACACGCTGTAACACACACACACACACACACACATGTGCGCGCTTCCCAACGTTAAGAACAGGCAGAGGGACGACTTTCAACCCAGAAATGTGCAGGAACAATTTTTCGTAGTGCATGAACTCAACTGTACAAATGTTAACCTTAGTTAGCGTTGTTAGCATTGTGGCAGTGAAATCAAAGCAGCAGACTGGTTTTTATTTTTTTGATGGCTTCCACATCCGAAGAGAACCGCCAGAGCTGGAAGCAGCTGCTCTGGTCGGGTGCAGCTCCACTTGAGCGCCACCTGTGTCTGGGGGAAAAAAACAACCTAGAAACGAAGCTGCAGAGTTCTCCCACTAATGAAATGAAACATCACTTTCAGTGTTTAACACAAACTCACAGCGCTGTCCTATGCACAATATTTGACCAGAAGTTCTATTAAAAAAATAAAAAAAAGGAGAAAAAATTTGAGTCTCCATTTTCTTTTTTTTTTTTTTTTTTTTGGGTGCTTGGCTCGAACAAACGACGTGAATAATTAATTCACTGTGAGCTTTGCCGCTGTTTTCATCTGCTGCTTCTGTCGATGTGTAACTGTAGTGAGCTGGAGTTAACTGCGTCTCTGCTGCGGACAAGCAAAGGTCGACCGCTTGCCGCCACTGTGACGTCTCCATGTTGGCTTCCTTCTGTGATGGATCTGTCGAGGAGCTCAGTGCGCGTGTGTGCGTGTGTGTGTGTGTGCGTGTGCGTGCGTGCGTGAGAGAGAGAAGAGTGTTGTTTTTTTTTGCCGAGCGTGCTCCTCACTTTGCTCAGCAATCTAATCACAGTGTAATCCATTCCTCTCGGATAATGACCCAGTGTGTACCCGGAGACACACACACACACACACACACACACACACACACACACACACGCACCATAGTCATGGCACAGATAAGTGTGTCAGCGTGTGCTCTCACTTTATAGCTGCTGCTGCTGCTGCTGCTCCTCTGCATTCATCTCTCCTCTCCTCCTCTCTCTCTCTTCTTCTCCTGTCACTCCATCCTGCTGCTGGGCCTCCGGTGCTTTAGCGGCTGATGGACTCCACGTCCTGTGACTGTGTGTGTGTGTGTGTGTGTGTGTGTGTGTCACGGGAACGCAGACAACAAAAAAAGACACTCTCAGGAACATTCTTCTTGTCTCGCGATGCATCATGAATGAAACACCTCCTCCAGTGCCTGTGTGTGTGTGTGTGTGTGTGTGTGTGTGTGTGTGTGTGCGCTTGAAGTTAGAGACAAAGACCTCTGAAGGCAGAGGTCCGTATTCACTCGACAGGGGAGACGAAGAGATGCAGAGATAAGATAAGAGAGTGACCGAGACAAAGGAGAGATGGGAGCAGCAGCAGCAGGAGGAGGAGGAGGAGCTGGAGGAGCAGCAGGAGCAGAGGGAGGCTATGAGAGTCGGAAGCCGTTGATTTAGTGTGTGCGCCGTGCTCGGCTGCTTGGTTTGCTCTACTTCACCCGCCGTCCAAACACAGAGAAGAAGCTCTCGTCTCTTCTGACTCCTCCCAGGAGCTCCACACTGGGGCTCTGTCTGTCCGTCCGTCCGTCCATCCATCCATCTGTCTTGTCTTGTCTTTATTTCTATTTTGTTCGGCGGATGAAAACTCAGCAGCTCTCAGACTGAAACTTTCCATTTCTGCAGTGTAAACAGGAAACTGGTTCCTGGTCCTGGCGTCTCCTCTGGGGGGCGCCGACCGATGATTCTCGTCTCGTCTCTGCGTGTCCATCGATTAATTGCGCAAAATACGCTATCATTTTTCTCCTCGTCGTACATTTATTAGGTTGTTTTCCGTCATTAAATAAGGAAGCAGCCGGGGAATGAACAGCATCAGCTTTCAAAGAGAAATTCCAGCGGCCAGACAGAAGTTTAGCTGAAGAAATGAGCGCAAGGACAAACGACTCAAAATATTTTCAGAATTTTATATTTTTACAGCCTCCTTTTATTTCATTTTATTTAGCTTCATTTTTTTTTTTCATCATAGATCAGCGTCATCTCTCTGTCTGGTCTTGTTCACCTTCTCTCACTCTCATGCACCCAGGGCCTGCTGTGATTGGCTCAGCCTCTCACTCTCTCTTCTCTTCTCTCTCTCTCTCTCTCTCTCTGTCTGACTTCTTTTTTTTTTTTTTTTCCACAATTTTTTGGGATCTGCCTCCGCCTCCCATTCGTCACCTTGTGGTGGGCGGTTGATGTCAGCCAGGCGCTGAGCCGTGGCGAGGAGATTAAACCCACAGCTCCGTCAGTGATCCCGCCTCCTCATCGTGTCACTTCTGATGTCACTTCCTGCTGGGAAAACGACCGTCGTCTCCTTTTCCTTGTTGCCTTCGTAGCGTCGCAGCCTCGTTTTAAAAATGGAAAAAAAATTTGAAATGCAAGTCTCATTCCCCCCCGCGCTCTGGTTGCGGGGAGGAGCCTCCTCAAGCCAGAACCGTTAAACAATAAAACATGATTTTTTAAAAATTTTTATCTGGGCATTATTGCCGCTTTATTGCCTCCTCTGTTGGAGTCATAAAGTTGCCTGGGCAGGGAAAGTTTTATAAACATCCGCTTTAACCACTGCGTAACCACAAAATGAATACTGTGCGTCAGAAATATATGAACTGCGTTGGTTGTAGTGGGCAGGTGTCTGTGTGAAGGCTGGTCACATGACTCCTCCTCACCAATATCAAATTAAATTGAAGTGAAATTCATTTTATTCTTCTTTCTAGAAACTGCCGACTAAGACACACAGGTCTAAAAATGAGCACTCTGTGAGGTCACAAAGGGCATGATACCTGTCTCAGGTTAGTGACCACACCTCCAGCCCTCCTCCCTCTGAGACGCCCCCTACCCAACCCCTTCCAAAGTACAGCAATTTTTTTTTAGCAGGAGGCTGCAAACAGAGGGCTAAATAGGCCATTGTGTATTGTGCACTAATCAACACTCTTGTGGCGCTGCAGTGCATGCAGATGGCCTCACGGGGCGCTCTTCCAGCCGTGGCCTGACTTCACACACGGCTTCTTCTTCCTGTTATCTTTTGATCTCCTCTCTGAGGGCGGCCGTTGGAACATTTATGAGGGTGTGGAACGGTTTCAAACAACACGAGCTGGACCCACATTTGTGCTTTATTGTCGATTGATTGCACTGATTGCATCGTTAACATGTGACTTACGTGATTGTTTGCTTGGTGCTGACTAATCCCCGCGTGAATGTGTGTCACTGGTGGACAAACGTGACTCAGCCTCCCTGAAAATGGTGAAACTGGTTTTATCTCGAGTGTTGTTTGCTGTGTGTGTGTGTGTGTGTGTGTGTGTGTGTGTGTGTGTGTGTCAATGTCAATGTTTGCTCCTGTAAAAAGTCATATTGAAGACTGGAATACATTTTCCACCCTTCAAAGTGAGGAGTTTTTGAGTTGCCCTTCGACCTCAGCAGTAGGTTTTAGGGTGAAAGGTCCAAAAAGGAGATAGTGTGAGTCCTCATAAAGGTAGAGAGACGTGTGTGTGTGTGTGTGTGTGTGTGTGTGTGTGGTATTGTGCCATTGTGTCGACTCTGACAGCTTGTTTGTGTATTGTTTCAACAGCAATCACCTGACACTATCCCCGGCCCGAGCACTGGACCTGCAGTACACAAGGTAACACACACACACACACACACACACACACACACACACACACACACAGACCATGGACTGATGTCATCTCTTAAAGTGAGAGTGTGTGTGTGTTTTGACTCAACACATATGACATCACTGAGGATATTCCCTCGGGACCTTTTTATACACGGACAGACACACACACACACACACACTCACAGAGTTTAAATTTGCCATGCATCAGTGTGGCTACTCTTCAGTCCTGTTTCTTCGCTGCGCTCTGGAAGCTCCTCGGGGTTTCTGTGTCTCTGCGGCAGCTCTTTGAACTGGCCGCGGTGTCGCGCTCTATAAAATGAAAAGAATCCACATCTGAGGTTCACTGGCTGCTCTCCACCCTCCTCCCCTTTTATTTAACGCATGAATGTTTTTTTCACTTCGTCCTGCAGCGCTGTTGTTGTTGCCGCCGCCGCCTTCGTCGTCGTCGTTCGCCAGACTCTTTATGTCGCGGCGTCCCTGACGCTAACTTTAGCTTTTAGCCACGGATTTGGTTTTAGCCTAAAGCCGCCTAGCCTGGAAGGACACACAATTGAGTGCAAGGATTAGAATAATTTTTAGACATGATAGAAAAGGTTTTTATTATTGTGGAATATATTTGGCTCGGGACAGAAAGGCATCTCGGCCAACAGTTGTTTAATGGCCTTGATGTTTCATTGTTTCAATCAAGTCCTAAAACAGTCTTTGCACCAAACCTGTTGGAGATCATTAGAAATGTGGGAAATCTGACCGTCTTTTTTTTATTTTTTTATTATTATTTAGAATATGTTATCTGGGGTCATATTGAACTTTGTGGAAGTGAAATTTTCAAAATTGTCACTGACTTCTAACTTGCTTCAGCACGCCGCATCTGAAACTCACTGGAAAAAATCCACAATTTTACAGCGTTCAGCACCGCTCTCAATCCACCTGATTTGCAAGCGTAGCTCAAAAGAAAGAAAAAAAAACAGGCCTGCTTGAGCCAACGCTGACCCTCTGCTCCTGCCTCCCTCGGCTGGGCTTCACTACCAGCAACTAGCAGTAAAACATCGACGCTGCATCCCTGCAAAATACCACCAGCGCCACCGCGGCTAACTCCCGCAGCATGCTAATGTGATTTTTAAGCACAAACAAAACCTGCTGCTTAGAACACGCTGTTATTTACCAGAGCGTCGACGCCGTCGGGATTAAGGCCGAGAGAGGACACACACACACACACACACACACACCCACTCGGTCGATGGTTCTCGGCTCCTCGGGGGGGGAGGAACATAAATCAAGGTGTCCTTCACAACCTGTCCACACGTTCACTGCCGCCGCCCTTATGGTCATGAGCGGGATAATATTTAAAGAGTGTGTTGACATTTATCTTGATGCTGTGTGTGTGTGTGTGTGTGTGTGTCAGTCTTGCTCTCAGAGTTTCCCATGTGCCGGCCGCAGCGTGAGGAATGCCTTCCTCTCCAACGGACCGTACCCGGCCAAGGACAAGATCCACCTGGCCAGGATCATACGGTACGCTGGCCCCGCCTCCTCGAGTCCTCGCCCACTTCCCACTTCCTGTTTCTGTCTGCAGCTCAGAGATCGATGT
Organism: Thamnaconus septentrionalis; assembly: GCA_009823395.1. Taxonomy (NCBI): domain Eukaryota; kingdom Metazoa; phylum Chordata; class Actinopteri; order Tetraodontiformes; family Monacanthidae; genus Thamnaconus; species Thamnaconus septentrionalis. The sequence continues at coordinate 31,372,534 of CM020502.1, read as the reverse complement.
GACCGGCCGAGCGTCCGGCGGTCCGGTCGCCTCCTGATTGGTCCGGGGTGGGCGGGAGGAGGAGGAGGAGGAGGAGGAAGTCCTGGCTGCTTCTGTGTGTGTGTGTGTGTGTGTGTGTGTGTGTGTGTGTGATGTGAATTTTTAAGTGCTGGAAAGCCGCTGCTCCGGGAATACATGCGAAAGCACACGGCAGCATGCAAGAGTCATGTGAACATCTGGACGCAATTTATAAATAGACACTTTAGAGCATCTGTGCACGTCAACACACACACACACACACACACTGGAGGGGGAGGAGGTGGAGGGGGAGGAGGTTATCTTTGGGGAAAAAAGCGGACGGAGCGTCTTGTAAAAAAAGGCTCAGCGGGAACTAATGAATAATCGATGCGTATTGATTGTATGAGAAAAGACGAGTCTCGCACTGGCGGGAAGGTGGGTGTGTGCGGCTGTGCGTTAAATGTGTGTGTGTGTGTCTGTGTGTGTGTCTCTCTCCAACCACGCAGGCGGAGCTACGTCGGGGTGGAGCTGGTGCAGTGGCTGTGCGACCAGTGTGTGTACGTGCGCTGTCGGACCACCGCCGTGCGCGTCTGGCAGGTGCTGCTGGAGCTCGGAGTCCTGCTGTCCGGTATAGGACACACACACACACACACACACACACACACACACACTGAACACCCTCAGCAGCAGACATCAGGGTGAACCGTGTCATCATGAGCAATACTTGTTCTTCCCTGAAAAGCAGTGTGTTAAAAAATAAATAAATGAAAACTCCTCCACCGGCTGTGTGCTTCCCCAGTCGACCAGCGGGTGGTGTTCTCCGACTCCAACTCCTACTACCAGTTCAGCTTCGAGGAGTGCGACTCGGCCTCCTGCGAGTTCCGCTCCAACGAGGGCGAGTGGCCGGAGGCCGTGCGGCTCCTCCTGCAGCTGGCCCCTACGTCCAGTTCCGGTCCGGAGGAGGCGGGACCACCAGCCCGTGAGTCTGCCACCTGCTGGCTGCTTTTTTTAACTGGTGTGAGATCGAGAACCTTGTCGCTGAATGTTGTTGCAGTTTTGCTTTGTTTTTTGTATTTGCGGCTCTGCTCGTGTTTCAGTGAGTTTAAAAAAAAAAATTAAAAAAAAGAAAAATTGTGACCTTTGACCTTTAACTGGTCTACTTGTTACAAAGTGACTTTCTCAGTCCAAACTGAGTGGCGTCGATGTTTCTGGGTGTTTCTACCGGACGCCTGCGCCCTCCACTGGCCGCTTGTCGACTTTGTTTCTGTGAGGCGACGTGATTGGTCGGTCCCGCCGGACGCTGACGGCGGCGACACGCTGGCTTGACCTCCGCCTGACCTGGGTCTGGCCCACTTTTCAGTCCCGCCTGACAACTTGCGAGTGCAGATGAGTCCCTATTTGCAGTGCTTTTTGATGCAGAATACAAACACACACACACAAAAACGCACACACACACACAAACACGCACACTGGAGTTTCCCAGTCTCTCTGCAGCGTCATCACTCCTTATGTCGGGGACTCACGGCAACAACATGCGAACAAAAAAAGGTACAAAAAAAAACAACAACTTTATGCGTTCCCACCTGCAGCACACCAGACAGTCTGTGACACACACACACACACACACACACACACACACACACACACGGTCACAGGCAGAGTTGCCGCCGTCAGCTTCTCCTCTGTGTGGGATTCCTGCTGCGGCTGTCACTGAACTCAATCTGTCACTCAGAGGTAGTGAGACCAGGGAGGCAGCGGGGGAGGGGGAGGGGACAGAAGGGGGAGGAGTTATGCTCGCCTAAAAAAAAAAAAAAAAAAAATGGAGAGAGCGTATAGAGTGCCACACAGTGCACACGTCGGCACATTTATCAGACGTCATCTTGAGGGATTTTCACTGATGGCAAGCGACCAGGATGGAGGAGCAGCAGCAGCAACAGTAATAATAATAATAATTATAATAGATACTTTATTTATCCCAATGGGGAAATTGTTGTATCCAGCAACTCATATAAAACACATAAAAACATCATCACATATAAGCAGCAGTAGTAGTAGTAGTAGTAGTAAAAGCAGTAGTAGCAGCAGCAATAGTAGTCGGTGCTGTAGCAGTAGCAGCAGTAGGAGCAGCAGTAGTATTAGGAGCTGCTGTAGCAGCAGCAGCAGCAGCAGCAGCAGCAGCAGCAGCAGCAGCAGCAGCAGCAGCAGCAGCAGTAGTAGTCGGAGCAGTAACACCAGCAGTCGTAGTAGCAGCAGTAGCAGCGTTGGTCTCAGATGGACTGATTCTCAGCTCCAGGCTTCACTGACTAAAAGTCGAAGAAAAAAGTCTTCAGTGTTCCTGTTTTTAATGGGGAGAGTAGCAAACCACAGCCACTGCTGCAGCATCCGGGCTAATATCTGCAGCAGGGGCAGCAGCAGTGGCACCAGCAGCCCCACAGCCGCCGCCTCCTCCTCCTCCTCCTCCTGTCCTCGCAGGATTTTAAAATGGAACATCTTCATTAGATGACTTCATTAGAAGGCAAAAATAAAACAGTGAAGGAAAACTCTGCTGTTTTTTTGCTTTATCTATTTTTTTCCCCCCTTCTTCATCTCCATGGAGCTGCCCAGCTATCAGTGCTGAAGCTGATGGGGGGGGGGCGATTTCAAAAATTGCAGAAATCTGCTGTTTTATGACGACGACGCGGCGGCGAGATTGCAAATTCCGTCCGTGCGTGACTGATGCCGATGCGGCGTATCGGAATTTGCCGGCGTGTCTCCCGCTGCGGCGTTAATCTAATGAGGCAGCCGCCGAGCCGACACTGATGATGACTTGATAAGTGGGAGCGTTAGCGGCTCAGCGCTAATGGCACGTCGTCCTCCGCAAGATGTTTCCTGGCGTGTGTCATTAATTTGTTGGCGGCCGCCGCGGCGCCGCCTCGCCTCCAGTCGGCGGCGGCGGCGGCGGTTGAAGTTGATTAGATTGTTGTCGATCCTCTGCAGCAAAGATGCTTTGCAGATGCAATCTGTCTCTTTTTATTTAATTTTTTTTTTTTTTTTTGCCTTTGAGCGTTAAAGTGCGGAAGCGCTTTGCTTCCAGAACTGGAAAACAATAGTGCTCAGTGTCGCGTTATAGCGCCAATCTTTCTCGTGGTCATTTTCACGTTAAAACTTAAAGCTATGACATTATTTTGTGAAAATTTTTGTGTGATAATTTTCACGTTATGACAACAAACTATCATGTTATTGCATGATATTTTTCCCAATATAACTTGAAATTATCACCTTGTTTTGTGATCATTTTCATGTTGTAACGTGAAACACGTGGCAGCAATGCAGTTCCGTATTAAAGTACTTGGAAGGCTTTTTATGTTGTTTTAAGAGTTGTCACAAATGCCTTTTTTTTAATTCTGTTTTTACTTTGGCAAACATATCTAATCAGTGTATTAGAATTATTCCAAGTGCAGTGACAGCCAACCTTTTAAAAAATGTTTGTGACAAAATACAAAAGATAATAGAGGAGGAAGAAGAAACAAAAACGGAAATGAAACAAACAAGGCAGCAACACAATTGCCTTTGTAAGAATATTTTAAGCAGAGCACATTTTAACCCCCCGTCCTCGGGTTCCGTCTGCCGGGAATCTGACTGGCGGCAGGTTTAACAAGCGTCCTCTCTTGGCACGACTCAGCTTCTCAGCCTCACTTTGCCTCCGTCAGGGAAAAAAAACCTGCGTGTGTAGTCAGCAGCGGCCCTGCGTATGAGGAGGCGGAGCCGCTGTGGTTCAAGGCATGAACAGCGATGAACTTGCTGTCATTGGATGTGATCCCCGTCTCTCGTGTGTTGGCATCCCTATTGTAAAGAATCAAAATAAAAAGAAAAAAGAGGAGGCCATCAAACACTGCTGAGCTCTCAAGAAGTAAAAAAAAAAAAAAAGATTTTTCATCCCTGTCCGATCCGAGGAGATAAGAAGCTGACCTGTGAAGCTCCTGTGGAGTTGTTTCATTTGAGGTCATGTGACTCCCCCCCCACCTCCATCTAGTATCTCTGTGGATTTCCAGCATGTTCGGTCCTCTTGACTTTTGACATGATGTTTGATAACAGGATAAATCCTCCTCATGTATTTCACATTTTCACAGCTTTTAAAAACGCAATAGCTGAACATTTCCCAACAGCAAGCCCTCCTCTTCCTCCTCCTCCCCCTCCTCCTCGCCCCGCTCCTCCTCTTCCTCCTCAGATGTGTGATGAGCCGCATCCGTTTGACTCCGTCCTAATTAGAGCTCACGCAGGCAAACGCACAGATGGTGAACGTAAGCATGTAGTTGTGGGTGCCGTCTTTTTTTCTCTCTCCCCATTTTCTTGCTGTGTTCTCGCGCTCACATGATCCATTGATGCTCTTTCACTCCGCCCACCACCACCACCATCGCCGTCGCTATACGAATCCTGTAATTTCAGGTTTTTGCTGAACCCGATTTAGTATGAAGACATCTCGGCCGTCGGAGGAGGCCGAAAACTGCTTGAAAGACTCTCGAGGAAGAGACAAAGACGCCCTTATTGTTCAGTTTGCTGTTTCCTCACAGGAGATACAGGTGCTCTCATGCTGAGTCAGGAACACTGGCCAGAAAACCCCCACAAAACCCAAAACACCCTGTTGACATGAAATACAGCAGGACTCATGGCGTAGATTGTCGTGTGTTATCTTGCAGCGGCAGCACGATCATTCTGACCTGGCTCACCATGAGGAATATTTTTGAATATTTTTCAATTATATTTAATATCCATCAATATCCATCTTTGCACTGTTTTGGAAAGAGGCTCTGGTAAACGTGCTTTAATGTCAGTTGAAAATGAACAAAAGCATTGCAACAAAATATCTGTTTTTGAAGCTCTTTATTAAAATGACTCTTAAAGCACTCGCAAAATTAATGAACATACAACTGTTTTATGATTTACTGACTATCATTAGTAGTCATTAGTAGCGGTGTAATTTCTTCAAGTTAAAAAGCTAAACGCGTTGCAAATGGCCCCTGGACCGTAGTTTGCCCAGACAGAAGTGATTGGTTGGATGAACCGATTTCCTTGTTACCCAGGAAGCCCTTTGGTGGCAGCTCAAGGGCGCCACCTATTGACGTGTGTCACCTCCCCACTCCTGGGGGCAGAGTTGAACTAAACAGTATAGCCAGGGGGCCAATCAGTGCCTTTGGTTCTCCTCTCATTCTTCCTCTAGTCCAGGAATGGGCAAACTGCGGCCCCGGGGGCCATATGTGGCCCATAAAGCCTTTTATTCCGGCCCAACAAATTTGAAGAAATTATATTAATAAAAAAAAAGTCATGGAAAAGCTGTGTTTTATCCATTTTTTCGCTGTTTTAAGAGTCGTTTCATTAAAGAGCTAAACACTGCAAAGACGCTGATTTTGTTGGAACTTTGCTTTGGTTCGTTTTCAATTGACAATAAAGCTCCCATGATGTATTTTTTCCTCCTATGAGGTGGCTCACCAAAACACTCCATCCGTCTGCTGCTGCTCCGGCTCCTCCTGTCAAATGTTAGAACCCATTGTGGCCCCACCAGTCAAAAGTTTACCTGGCCCTGGTCTAGTCGGTCACCTGTAAATCCGACTGACCAGCTTCCTGTCACCGCTAAGCTCCGCCCCCTTCCGCCTCATTGGTTAATGAGGCGGACTGTATTCCAGTCAAAACCACACACACACAGTAACATTGTTTCCCACACGTGTTCCTGGTGTCACTGGGAGCCATTGATGAAAATTCAAACTCTATGCAAATAGCTCGGCTGCTGTGTCAGTCTCTCTGTGAGAGAGGTGAGAGGCGAAGCTTCTTAGCTTCTAACCTCCACCTCCACTGCCACTGAATTCAAACAGGCCAACCTGCTGTGACTGCAGTTGGAATCACAAAGCTGAGCAGAGAACAGCCGCCTGTTTGCACGGCGGATGGAAATGTATGTATTTGCAGGTGGAACTCGTGCTTTGAGTGAGAAATGCATGAGTATGTAGCCGCTGCACTGACTCTCTCTCGCACACGCACAGACACACACACGCAGGCAGTGGTGCATGAATGGGAGGCTGCGTCCTGCAGCTATTTTAAAACGAAACCCACATGAAAGAGCAAAAAGAAGTGAAGTGGGCGGGGCTTTCTTTCTTTCTTTTTTTTTAAATGGTGGTGGTGTGTGTGTGTGCACGTGCACGTGTGGACGATCCACACAAAGACCATGAGATGAGACCAGTGGAGAGAGAGAGAGAGAGAGAGAGAGAGAGAGAGAGAGAGAGAGAGAGAGAGAGAGAGCACGATGAAAGAGAGAACTCTGCTGAGAGAAAAAGAGGCCCGAGAAGAAAACAACTCTGCTGAATAAGCGTCCGAGAAGAAAACGCCTCCAGCTCCGGCGCGGCCCTGAACGCCTCATTTAACGTACAAGACGTCAAATTAAGACGCGGCGACGCCTGCTCCCTGCACCACTGACCCCATGTTTTGACTGCGCACGTGTGAAAGGAGTCGTTTCATTGATGATTCAGGAGAATCTGGAGGCTTCGTCCAACTGCGATGTCATCATGGCTCTGCGGTTTCTGATTGGTTGGTTTGTTTTGTTTTGTCTGTCTGGAACGATCCGACGGGGCCCAGTTCAAGTTCATAAAAGTTGTCGCTTCTGGAGTTTGTTTGTTTTTTTTCCCTGTGTGGGCTTGAGTTGAGAGAGCTGAGACTGTAGTGAGTCTGCAGGTGAACCAGGGGGCAGCACAGAGAAGAGCAGAGCAGCTCAGATCACAGAGTACAGAGACTTTTCAGCGGAGTTGCGATGAAACTTTCTGTGTTTTTCTGCTGCTTTTTTTTTTTAAATTAATTTGTCTTTATTTATTGATTCATTTATGTATTTATTTATTTGTGTGCTGCAGGTCAGAGGAGGACTCTGAAGGCAACAGAGACATCTGCAGCGAGATCCTCCAGATGAAAGCTCTGGAGAGGCTCACCTCCACGGTCAGCAGACACTCTGAAAACCTTTTATTAAGAAAAACAAACAAATTCGAATTTCTTTTTGTCTTGATTGACATTTTTCTGTTTTTGTTTTTTCGCAACAGGTACAAAGTGAGTTGGCGGCTGCTCTGGCCAGGAAGACTCGCAAAGCCTGTGAGTGTGTTGTTACTTACAAAAAAAACAACTTAAAAAAAAAAAAATACCGCATTTGTAAAATGATTGAAAATCATTTTCAATTTTTCTTGTTTTTTTGTTTCTACAGTATCAGAGCAGGACTCTGACACGACCGAGACGAGCCAGCAGGAGCCTCGCACGCCCAGCGAGGAGAGCAGTCCGGTGAGGAAGTCTCTTCCTTTTTTTCCCCCCAATACTTTACTTTTCATTACTTTACTTTTAAGTTTTCCACTAAGCAAGAACACATAGAGAATAAGAGGCCAGAGACAAGAGAGAAGTTTTGGGCCCGCCCTCTGACAGTCCGCCTCCATTCCAGACATTTGGACGTTCCGACAGCATCACTTTTAGAAGGAGGCTGTAAACAGCGCGCTAACGACATCATAGAGATTCTTTTTCGCTGAAGTCCGGGAAGAAAATCATGATTTTTACGATACGGGACCTTTAAGACTTTGTCTTTTAGCCGTAGCGCTTCCCCGCTGCTTTAATCCGACCGCGCCGCTCTTTCTTTCTTTCTTTCGCTTTCTCGCTCTCTTTTTCCTTTCTTTCTCTCGTGAAGGTCACCAGGGGCACACGGCGTGTGCACGTGTGCCACCTGGAGGAGTGAGGGAGCGTAGCGGGAGGCTCCAGGTTTCTTTCTTGCTCCCGACTTTGTACAGTGGAAACCTCTTCTGCTCATCAATAATTCCCTCTGCGATCGCAGAGAGGAAGAGGGGAGGGGAGGAAGGGTGGGACTGATGCACGTTGGGGATGGAGGCGGGGGTTATCCACATGTTTTGTTTGTTTGTTTTTTTTCCCCAACCTGGCCCCGCCTCCTCGCTCGCTGATGGAGGGCCGGCCACGCGTTCATGCTTCCGTAATGTTCCAACTATTTCCTGACGACTCCTCACGTCGCCCAGCATCGCCGCTGCTTTGACGAGGGACTAGAATGCTCACGTCGGTCAAGATGATTCGCAGACGAACGCAGCCTCAACGGGTTCCTGGACCCGCCGGATGGATTCTTTATTGGTGACGGTTTAGGTTTTGTTTCATTGACCAGTTGAACCATTTAAGCTGAAACGCAACAAAGAAACGAACCCAAAAAAACCCCCAAAGACAAAAGGTTACAATGGGAGAGGCGGAGTCGGCTGCACAATGCAAACACAGGCGCGCGCACACACACACACACACGCACACACAGACACAGGCGGGTTTATCTGAGTTCTGTGTTGTATGTTTGGGGACAGGAAGTTGAAAACAGGTTAACAGGAAGCAGCGAGGGACACGGAGCCGCAGCAGTGACATCACGTCTGACTGACTGACTTTTTCCTACGAGATAAGACTTTTCCTAGTCAACAAATCAGTGTGTGTGTGTGTGTGTGTGTGTGTGTGTGTGTGTGTGTGTGTGTGTGTGTGTGTGCGTGCTATAGCAGCAGATTTGGGCCAATTGAATTCCCCTCATTTTGGAAGAGAAATAAACAGTTCAGACCTTCCTTCCATCCACCACCACAGCCGATAACATCTGTCACATACACACACACACACATATGCACGCACACACACACACACTCTATATGTTATCTGCCCAATTTGACCACTTCCTCTTCTAACTGAAGTCTTTTTCTGACGACTTCACAGGGTCTGTAACGTTACATTGCAGTCCCATATATGGGGGTGGAGACACACACACACACACACACACACACACACACACACTCTCCCGCCCACTTCCACGACTAGTCACACACACTCCCAGGCTCAGCCTCCCTCCCTGCCAGACCCTTGGCGCTGCGGCTGGACGATGTCCGCTGGTCTCTCTCAGCTCTAGAGCTCAGCCAGCATGTCGTGGGACTGCGGCCTGAGGTTTGTCTTCATGCCTCCTGTGTTGCAGCTGGGAGGCGTGTGCGCTCTGCGTGGTGGAGTCGGCGGCGTTGGCGGCGGAGGAGGAGGTGGCGGCGGTGGTGGTGGAGGAGGAGGAGGAGGAGGAGGAGGCGGCAGCGGGCGCGAGGAGCTGACCAGCCGGCTGGGCCTGGAGGCCGTGCAGCGTCTGGCCAAGGACGGCTGCCGACTGCTGCAGAACCACAACTACCGCCTGCCCGACCGGAACCAGGCGGTGAGTCCGGGTCTCTCTGTGTGTGTGTGTGTGTGTGTGTGTGTGTGGGTGTGTGTGTTGGGAGAGACGGGGAGGGGAGGTGCTGATTCACACCGTGCATGTGCCGAAGCTGAGGCGTGGTGCTGTCTCACGGAGCCACGTGCAGGGACGTCAACCGTGTTGCGGTGAAAGTGGTCATTGCTGTCGATGACACACACACACACACACACACACACACACACACCCCAGTTAAGTCACGGTTTCGGCTGAGCTCGTCCTGCGTGTTGCTGCTGTCACAGTGACTCCAACCTTCACCTCCTCCACACGTTGTTTCCTTGTCGTTGCTCTGAACTAAAATAAGTCGCACAACGTCGGCTCTTTTCTCTTGTGTTCTGTTGTGTTTCACTTTGTCAATATTGTCATGTTTAGAAAATCTGAGTCTGCGGGTGGCGGCGGCGGCTTGTTTATCTGTCCAGAGGTTTGTTGGTTTTTGTAGCCCTGATGACATCACAGCTGATCCAGCGAGACGTCAGGAATCTGAGATTGTTGTTGTTATTTTTTTTCCTACTCTGGTGCTGTGAACCAATCAGGTGCAACCAAGTCCTTCACACTGGGCATTTTTCAAAATAATGACCTGCAGACCCTCTTAGTTGTTGACGCAGGTTGTTGTTGTTGTGTGATGCGCAGCCACCGTCAAGCGCCGCTGCTACTTTTTGTGTGTTTTTTTTTTTTTTTTCTCATTTCATGCTGTTTGTATTTTGTGCGTCGCGATCGACTGCACGACTTGGAGCCAGAACAGTCGTGGTGACCTGAGGAAGTGCAGCGTGTCTCCTCTGCTGGAGCTGCTGAAGGGGCTCCTGGTTCTCGGTGCAGAAGAGAGCCAGTCTGTGTTGTCAAGACGCACCTGTCATCACAGACGCACACACACACGCGCGCGCGTAGGAGATGGAGGAAGCTTCTCCTCATCCGGGTCGCTTTAGATTTAACGACCTGCGTCTGCTCAGCTCGTCTAATGTGGGTGTTAATAACCGCTTAAGCAGAGCCATCTCACGCTCTAATCACAGTCTGACAAGTATAGTGTGTGTGTGTGTGTGTGTGTATGCGTGAGACAAAGTGTGCATGTGTGTGCGAGCAGCTGAGCAAGGCTTATAATCATGTGCAGAAACGCCTGCGTGTGTGTGTGTGTGTGTGCGCGCGCATGAGTCGATGCACTGAAGCTGCTGCGCTGTTGTGAGTCAGTGTGTGTGTGTGTGTGTGTGTGTGTGTGTGTGTGTGTAATGATGGGTGTGTTGGTGAAGCGTCGCACTGTGTAATCTCCCTCCTCGGCGCACCTGAGGGCAGGAGGCACCCGGTCCGGATGCTGTCTGACATTTGAACAGCGGCCCGGCCCACCGTGACCTCTGACCCCAGATCACTCCCGGCTGCGTCACAGTCCCTCCCACTTTTGTCCCGTCCGGATGAAACCGGGAGAAGAACGTTGCGTCCACAAACTTACGGGCATAATAAATCCCCCTTTTTTTCCACTCTCATTTTTTTCCGTCATGCTAATTTTTCAAAGCTATGCTAATGAGAAGCTGAAATGATCACAGATCCCGACTGATCCTCTGAATCCTCTCGCTTCAGAGCAGTTTTTTTTTTTTTTTTTTTTTTTTACTCGTCCTGCAGATTCAAATCCTGCTGGATCAAACGCACGCAGGAGCTGCTTCTCAACTTGTCTGCATGGAAATTACCAATGCGGAGCGACAAAACAACAGCTTTTTTTTTTTTCACTTCTGTCAACTGACTCTACTGAACGCCGGCCCACGTTCATTTTGAAGGATGCTGATTGGTCCAGTCGTACTCTGGACCAAGCGGTCGGCTCGGTGGATCTTTCACTCTTGTTTGCGCTGTTTCGACGCCTCTGTGTGTGCGTGTGCGTGCCTGTGTGTGTGTGTGTGTGCTTTCCTGACCCGTGCGGGCTCTTTCCACGGTGACCTCACCGTCGCTGGATGGATCTCGGCCTTCTCGTTACTCTCACACTCACTTTTCCATTCAGCCTCCAGAGTTCACCGCAGGTCAGCCAGCACAAAGGATTGTGCAAGGTCATCGCACACACACACACACACACACGCAGGCTGCCTTTCACTGTGACTCGGCTGTGCGTCTGCGGCAATGTATGTTTTGTGCGACGCTCCCAAAAAAGAGAGAGAGAGGAGAAAAACAACAAAAACAAAAGCGTTGTGTTTTCATCTTCTTATCCGTGATTTTCAGGAATTGGGCCCGAAGCTATCACAACACTGATAGTGCTCCATCACCAGCGCTCTCTCCCACACACACACATACGCACACACATACACGCACACACAGGAAGAGGACGGAGGGAGCACACAGTCCTTCCTTCAGGTTCCACCTTTCCTTTGTACCCTTAGAGAGAGAGAGAGAGAGAGAGAGAGAGAGAGAGAGAGAGAGAGAGAGAGAGAGAGAGAGAGAGAGAGAGAGAGAGAGAGAGAGAGAGAGAGGAAGAGAGAGAGAGAGAGAGAGAGAGAGAGAGAGAGAGAGAGAGAGAGAGAGAGAGAGAGAGAGAGAGAGAGGAGCCTGACGGCAGGACGAGGGACTCACACTCACTCTGAGCCCTCAGTCCATAAAAAGGCTGCAGAGGTTTTACATCATCCTGCCCTCACTGGCCAGTGTAAATCCTCTTACCCCTCTGTGTGTGTGTGTGTGTGTGTGTGTGTGTGTGTGTGTGTGTGTGTGTGTGTGTGTGTGTGTGTGTGCATACTCTATGAACTCTACTGTGAGCTTCCCAAATCTGAAACCTGTGGAGTGTAAAGTCTGCCCATTCAGAGGGGTGGAGGAGTGCAGGGTGAGGGGTGGAGGAGTGCAGCGTGAGGGGGTGGAGGGGATGGAGGAGTGCAGGGTGAGGGGTGGAGGGGTGGAGGAGTGCAGCGTGAGGGGTGGAGGGGTGGAGGAGTGCAGGGTGAGGGGGAGGAGTGCAGGGTGAGGGGTGGAGGGGGTGGAGGAGTGCAGGGTGAGGGGGTGAGGAGTGCAGGGTGAGGGGTGGAGGGGTGCAGGGTGAGGGGGTGGAGGGGGTGGAGGGAGAGTTGGCAGCTGCCCGCTGACGGAGAGGAAACAGAGAAGGAGGTGTGGAGTGAAGGAGGAAGAGGGTGGAGGAGGGCGGACACACCTGTGTGACCTGTGAAGGTCTCTGCCAACATCCCAGAACTTTCCAGAAACACCACACTGGTCCAACTGGATGGTAAATGGACCGCACTTATACAGTCCAATGAGAGGCCATTGGAAAGCGCTTTCCAGAGGCCTCTCATTCACCCACTCAGCCACTCACACACACACACCAATGGATGGCTGCTGTCAGCACCATTGGAGCCGGGATTTGAACCGCCAACCCTTCCATCATCAGTTCGCGACTCGCTCTACCAGCCGAGCCACAGCTGCCCATTGCCTGCTGGAGGTCATCGTGGTCACATTGTGGTGATTTCTTCTGCATTTTGCCAACACATATTTGTTCACAAGCAGAATACAACGCGACCAATCAGGGTCCCCCTTGAGTAGGAAGAGGGCGGGACTACATCCAGAGAGTCACCTGGAGACTCATCCATCCAGTCATCCTCTCTCTCTCTCTCTCTCTCTCTCTCTCTGCTCCATCTCTCTCCCAGATGGAATGGTTCCATTCTATTACTTTATTAAAAGTGGAATTCTGTGGAATGTCCTCCTCTCAGTCCAGATCCTCTCAGTCCAGATCACTCACTCTCGCTGGACGGCTTCCTTTGGTTATTTTCACTAAACTTCTGTCCTTCAACTGCAGCTTCATCGATTGAACTTCCTCTCCTGCCTTTACATAACACTCCCTGCCAGCCTCCTCCTCCTTCTCTGGCTCTTGTTTTTCTTCTTCTTCTTCTTTCTCACTGTGTTGCATAACTTTCCAGGGGTTAGCGTCGGGGACCCTGTGTTCCAGCATCGCTCTGGTATATTTTCACTGCGTGCCTCTCGCATTCTTTCTCCGGCTGCGTCAACGTTTGCGTTGTGGCGCTGGAGCTCCAGTCTGCGCTTGTCTACGGAGAGTTTTCCAGGTTTCACTTTGGAATTTTCCCAGGAAGATGTGTTTTTGTCCCCTTTCTTCTTGTGTTGTTTGTATGCGCTCCAGTGTGTTTGCGTGCGTGCGTGCGTGCGTGCGTGCGCGCGCCTTCCTCCCCCTTGGCTCCGACTTGTTTTTCTTGGCATCCGTCTAAAGCTGGCGGCTGTTATCAGAAGGACCAACAGTTTGCTGCCGTATCAGTGAAACAGCACCAATTTTTTTCCTACTTTGGTCGCTAATGTAATTAGTTGCATAACACTCCACTCACCCCCAACCCGAAAAATATAAAAATAAAGGAAGTAAAACTCCCCCAAAAAATGATGGATGCGACCCTGCGAGATGTTTTCGTGCTGATGGCCCGACGCCCCCTGGTGGACGGTTTAACCACCACCGTTGCCATCTCCGCAGCCACCGTTACGATGCTGATGATCGTAGACCAATCAGATCTTTTCACATCAGCCGCTGCCCTCGTCGCCACCGCTGCTCTTTATTTTATTTATTTATCAGCTGCGAGCATCTCTGTCTTCCGAGATCTTGCAAGAATCCGGAACCTTGTTCCGAACACGAAGTTGAAGCTTCTTAAAAAAAAAAGAAAGGCACCTCGTTATTCAAAAAGTTGCTGATCTTTTTTTTTTCATTTTTGTTTTTTTGCAGCCTTTTTGTGAAAAACAAATTCATCGTTTACTTCTTGGACTTTAAAGGTTCAAGGTTGAAAAATCTAATTTGTTTTGTATTCAGGCCGCTGTCAGACAGGCTTCCTCAAAAAATATGGCAGTGCAAGATGGCAGCTAACTAAAAGCAAGACCGTTATTGATCTATGTATATGTGTATAGTGTAGGACCACCACATTATAACTTTCACCTTGCTGCGAGCTAAACTCTTTTATTAATGTTTTGTATTTCAGTATGTTCAGCTTTCATCAATATAAAAATCTAAAATCAGTTGAGCCCCTCTTTCCTCCCAGTCAGATGCTGGAGGAAGAGAAGATATTTCTCGGCTCTTCTTCTCTCCGGCAACCCTGAGCCTCGCTGGAGGTTCAGCTCAGCTGCTGAGAATCAACCCAGTCGCTGCTGTTGGTTGTCGTTTTTTATTTTTAGCCTCTGAACCTCCTGAATGCCCCAGCGGTGAATCACCACAAGGTGCCGTGTTTAACACAAAAGAAACCAAGACAAAAACAAACAATTCAGTTTCAGGTTGGCGTTTGCCGCTGTTATGTCATCGCTGCTGCTGGTATTTTTTATTTTTTTTAGTTTTCCACACTGCAGCCGGAATCATTAACAAGAAAAAAAATCCTCCAACAAGAACAATAATCCTGGAGGTTTCCTGTTGATTTGCACCTTTTGTTGTCGTTGTTTTTGTTGTTTGTCATGTGGGTGCAGTGCCCGAGGCCCCCACGACTCATCATCAGTCCTGTGACGGACCTGGCATGTCTGTACACACACACACACACACACACACACACAGATTACTCTGCTTTTAACAGATAATCACAGCAATATTGTAGGTGTGTTGTGATTGATTTGTTTGTGCTTGTGTGTGTGTGTGTGTGTGTGTGTGTGCGTGCGCGTGCACGGGTCAGGCAACACATGGAGGATGTTGTTATCTGTTATCGCAGTTATCTCTGGACCGCGACAATGTTGAGCCGTTTGTCAGCGCTGTGGTTGCTGCAGGTGTGTGTGTGTGTGTGTGTGTGTGTGTGTGTGTGTGTGTGTGTGTGTGTGTGTGTGTGTGTGTGTGTGTGTGTGTGTGTGTGTGTGTGTGTGTGTGTGTGTGTGTGGGTGAGTGTGTGTTGCTCCCAGCAGCAGCAGCAGCAGAGATGAGAATCCTTCATTCCTCCTCCTCCTCCTCCTCCTTTCTTCCTCCTCTCATCTTCCCGTCTCCTCAGGCTCTGTTGCTTCTTTCTTTTGTCCATCTGGAGCCGCCGCCACCGCCGCTACCGCCGCTACCGCCGCTACCGCCGTCACCGCCGCCACTGCAGGTGTGTCCCTTCATGTACCAGAGACGGGGATCAGGTTGCCACCTATTGTTTCAGAGCCGGAGGATCATTTCAAGTGGCAGCCTGCCTTCTTCTTCTTCTTCTCTTTCTTCTTCTCCTCCTTCCTTCCTCTGTGTCATTTATTATTACACAAGAGCGTTTCTTTAGAGGGGATTATACGTTATAATACTTTCCTCTTACGGTGCTGGCGGATCTGCGTGTTGCCACGTGTGGCTGCCGGTAGTCAGTGTGGCGTGAAGGTGAAGGTGAATGGTTCTCACCTCCTGCTGCCGCTTTCTTCAGTCAAGCCTGAATTTTTGAAGGTCGTGTTGTGTAATCAGACTTCCTATTTGTCCCTCCTTTGGTTTATCTCATTTTTTGTTTTGGAATGTCAGCTATGTGATGTCACGAAGGGCCTCCGCTGCAACTAGGCAGGTCTGGCAAATCCCCAGTTTTACCAGGAGGCTGTAAAAAGAGGGCTAACTGCTGCCTCCTGGTGGCTGGAGGTGACCAGATCAGTTTAACGTGGGACTTTTTCAAGGTCCAGTTCCACTTTCTCACACGTCTGAAACTGTTTTTTTTTTCCCCCTCAGTTGATGTTTCAGCTCTTCAAATGCCAGTATCAGAGACGGCTAAGGCTGACTCTCTATCTCCCCCTGCAGGAAGCGGCGGGCCGCATCTGTCTGAAGGAGAGGGGCCGCGACGTCCTGGTGCTGCGCAGGGTCACCTCGGCCGTCACCTCGCCCTCCGACCGGCCGTCGCCCACCTCGTCGGGGGGCGGATCCAGAGAGGATGACTTCGACAAGAGGTTAGCCCCGCCCACCACCACCCTCCAGCCCCGTCCCTCCCGTCCCCAAGTTTTACACACCGTCACAGGGGCCCGCCAGCAAGCAGGTTTACACAAAGACAACACAATCACTCCTCTCCAGTTACAGCCACATTGTGTGTGTGTGTGTGTGTGTGTGTGTGTGTGTGTGTGACATAATTCTAGTGCAGTTAGCTGCTGTGTCAAGTCTTTCCATATTAGATTGCAGCGTCTGTCGCTCTCCCTCCCCCTCCTCAGCTGCCAGCGAACTACGGTGGCCTGCGGGCCCCAAACCTGGATACCTCGTCCACCGTCTTCATCGTTGGTTTAATTGCAGACGCGAGCGTTCACCCTAAATACGAAATGCGCTGTCAGGCAGCTGGATTGTTCACACCGGGCTTCCTTAGAAATATGGCGGTGCAGGATGGCAGCTAACTGGGAGCAAGAGCCTTGATCTGTGTAGAATCTTATATATATGTGTACATATACACATATATATATGTGCGTGTGTGTATATATCAGAACCGTTCTAAGGGTAGGAAGACCAAATTATTTTTATTGCACTGCGATTATACACTTTTATTAATGTATTTATGGGCTGTATATTAAAAAATCATAAATCAAGCCAGACATTACACACTGGTCCTTCAAGACGCATCATTACTCTTTATTTCTTTTTAGCTGAAAAACAGCAAGAGGTGCAAAGACGACAGCAGGTTGTTTGCTGCTGCTGCTCGACTTTCCTCAAAGTTGGACTCCTTTGTTGAGCGTGTTGCCGCCTGAGGCACAAAGGAGTGTCTGTGGGTGACGGTTTAAGTGGGCGTGCGCGTGTGTGTGTGTGTGTGTGTGTGTGTGTGTGTGTGTGTGTGTGTGTGTGTGTGTGTGTGTGTGTGTGTGTGTGTGTGTGTGTGTGTGTGTGTGTGTGTGCGTGTGTTTGTACAGTGCTCCACATTTTCACTTTTGAGCAACAGTTCCGTCTGCTCGCAGCGGTCGCAGCTGCCAAAACTTCTCAGGACTTCAGGAAGTTCTTATCGAGGAGAACCAGTTTAGCTCCGCCCCCTTTCTGCCCCCCACACCCCACCACAACCCCCGCCCTCTCGATGAGGGCCCGCCGCTGGCCGCCCGCCGCTCAGAGATGAAGCTCACCAGCAGGAGAGCCACGCTGGCGCAGGCCGAGGAGGACGTGGACAGCGAGGGCGAGTCGGACTGGGAGGACGATGATGATGATGATGATGATGATGATGATGATGGCAGCAGCAGCAGCAGCAGCAGCAGCGGCGGCGGCGGCGGTCACGGCGGCCCCTCAGAAGTCTCTACCTTCGATGTCGCCTCCTTCCCCTTCATCGACGAGGAGCAGGCGGCTGAGCCGGACACGCGCTGCCCCTCCCCCGCTGACCCCGCTCGCCCCCACTCTGCCCCCTGCAGGTACGTGGTGGTGTCCGGGACGCCGCTCAAGATCCTGGAGCACCTGCTGAGCGACCTGCGGCTGGACGACCAGAGGGGGGCGCCAGAGAGCCGGGAGAGCGGTGAGTCGTCGGTTCCGTCAGTTGTGAATTTCGTGGGGAAGCGGCAGATTTAGCCGTCTGTTTGCAGCCTCCTGCTAAAAGTGATGCTGTGTCGGACCTGGAGTTGGGTAAATTTGAGCTGCTGACGTCAACGCTGGTTGGCCGCGTGTGGTATCAGTAACCTGCGAGAGCGGTAGCCGCCCTTTGTGACATCACAAAGGTCTCATTTCCAGAAGTGAGTGTTTTAAGCGCCGGCCGTGTGAAAAGGTGGAGCCAGCGGGAGGTTAAAGGTCAAGGACAGGGTTTTTCTTCCCACCGAGACACAGAGTGTCATGAGAAAGCGCTGGTGATGGGAATCCAACAGCCGCTCAGAGGCTTTGACGCTGATCTTAACAACTCTGCCTCCTTCGTTCCAAACGGTGGAATTCTTGAGCTACACGAGTCCCGACTTGACATGGCGCCGACAGGAGGTCGGCTCCTCCCACTTCGCGTGTCGCGTGTTTGTGAGTCTGTTTGTGACTCAGTTGGCACTGAAAACATCCAGGTGTGTGTGTATGTGTGTGTGTGTGTGTGTTGCTCAGCAGTTCACCGGGCGAATCCTTTAATGAGTCTGAGGTGTTTTCCATCACATTCCTGCTCTCAAGCCGCTCTGCACTGCTTCCCGCCAACAACTGTCGCGTGTCTTTCTTCTTTTCTTCTTCACGCCCTTCTGCCGCAGCATTTTTCCTGCGAAGCCGCAGCCGTTTGCGTCAGCACGAGCGTGCTTGTTTGTTGTTGTTGTTGCTGAGCTTCATGTGAGCCGCCAAATCATCCTCACCGTCACCCGGCTGCTCTGATTTTGAAGGCGGCGCCTTCACACTCGGGTCGCCACCAGTTCCCAGAATACCGCTGGGAGGTGTCTTGCACAAGATGGGGGAGGGAGGGAGAGAGAGAGAGAGAGAGAGAGAGAGAGAGAGAGAGAGAGAGAGAGAGAGAGAGAGAGAGAGAGAGAGAGAGAGAGAGAGAGAGAGAGAGAGAGAGAGAGAGAGAGAGAGAGAGAGAGAGAGAGAGAGAGAGAGAGAGAGAGAGAGAGAGAGAGAGAGAGAGCTGTGCTGGTCTTTGTGGTGGACCAGCTTATGTTTATGCAGCCAGATGAAGGAAGGTGTGTGTGTGTGTGTGTGTGTGTGTCTTTTCTTTTTAATGCGGCTGCAGAGGCAGAAGCAGGGATCCGCATCCAGAGCGTTTGCACGTGTATTGGCCGCCGCTGCGTGCATTCACATTCATCTCTGATTCTGTGTGTCTGTCCATTTGTTGTGTGTGTGTGTGTGTGTGTGTGTGTGTGTGTGGAGGCCCTGTGGGGTGGCGCCGAGCGCCATTGTGCCGCTGTAACGGGTTTAGCCGTGCAGCGTGCTGGAACAGACTCGAACACGCTCAAACACACTTTCCACGAGAGAGAGAGAGAGAGAGAGAGAGAGAGAGAGAGAGAGAGAGAGAGAGAGAGAGAGTGATTACCCCAGCCAACCCTGCAACACGCACACACGCTCACACACACGCACCCGCGACAAAAACACAGCGGCAGATTAGCAAGATTAGTTCCACACATCGCTCGTTTTCTCCGCTGCATCTCTCACTTGAGATAAAGTCCCCAAGGTCAGCGCTGAATGAGTAATTCATCAGGGTGCTCCCACACTGTGTGTGTGTGTGTGTGTGTTGTCGGTGTTTGTGGTCGCGCCTGAGTGTGGATGTGAGCATGTGTGTGACTTTGTGCGAGCCAGCAGGCGTCCGCAGAGGGCATGTGTTGAAGATGAAAATGGATATTTATCATCGCAGAGAGCTGGGAGGGGGAGGAGGGAGGAGGGAGGGGGAGGAGGAGGAGGAGGGGTGAGAAGGAGGATGAATGCTGGGAAGACGAGTGGATGAGTTTTTGGGGTGCAGAGAAAAGCGGCCAACGGCTCCAGTTGTGAAAGAGAGCAGAACAAGGCGGATGAGATAACAGGAAGTGGCCGTGAGCTTAGCTAATGCTAAACGGGGTTAGCGTGGATGCTGCGGTGTGACTGACAGCTGGTTCACCCAATCGCAGCCCAGCGGCTCATCGGCAGCGATGACGGCGAGATAAATCCAACACGTTGATTCAGGCTGGAAGCAAATAAAATAGGGAAGAAGAGGAAAAGAAGCCAAGTGGACGGAGCAGGAGGTGAGAGTGAGGCTTTGAAAAAATGATGAGTTCAACCGGACCTGTCCCCAAAAATAATGCTCCCAGAAGAAAAAGAAAGAACGACAGATAAAGGTTGTGTTTTTATTTCTAAAGGAGGAGACGGTTGATCAAATATAAATGCTGCGGCCGGCCGAGGCGACTCTTCAATTATTGATTCCTTTGCTCTCGCTGCCCCACGCTGCCATATTTGGGTCATACATCTCTCTCTCTCTCTCTCTCTCTCTCTCTCTCTCTCTCTCTCTCTCTCTCTCTCAATCACACACACACACATGCTTACTTTTACTATTAGCAAACACTTGAGAGCCTCACAGGCCCTGAGTGACGCAGATGTTGTGTTTTCCAGAGCTGCTGCTGGACGACTTCCTGCTGACCTACCTGGTCTTCATGTCGACCAATGACCTCTGCCAGGCTCTGCTGGGCCAATATCCTTTCTGCAGAACACACACACACACACACACACACACACACACACACCGCTGGCTGTTGTCTCCTTGACGGCTCTCACCTATAGCAGCAACCGCTGCAGGGGCCAGGAGGAGGGGAAAGACGCCCTCTTCAGGAAGCGAAAGGTACTGCAGCTGGTCTCCCACTGGAGTCGACTGTACAAGGACTTCCTGAAGGATGAGGAGCACATCAGGAGCTTCATGAAGGTAAGGTTTGTTTGTTACCCGAGACCCTGCAACTGTGTGTGCTTGTGTATGTGTGTGAGACAAGGGAAGACGGAATGGCAGAAACAATGTTGGAATGTTCATGATGGGCTGCGTGAGAATTTTTTTTTCCTACATTTTCTTAATCTCATGAGCTAACAGAGGAAAATTGGAGGAAATCTTCTTTCTTTAATAACCCAACTGGAGGCCTGGGATCTTTCACCATCCACTCGCACAGTCCAAGTTGCGGCGAAAAACTCAGCGTCCTCAGTGCCACGAGCGCCGCGTTTCTGCTGGAAAAAAGGATTTTTTTTCATTTTGACATAAAATAAACTCAACCCATCTATAAAAAAAAAAAAAACTCAACCATTTGTGATGTCACAAAGGGAAGTGAGACTTCTACCCAGTCAGTGACCACACTCCCGGCCAGGTGTTGACTCCGCCCTCCGAGACCACCTTGTTTTTTTTCCGTCCCGCTACCGAAGCGTGGAAGCTCCTCACAGAACGTCCTTTTAAGGAGGCGGCTGTAAACAGTGGGCCAAACATGCTGCCCCCTTGTGGTTTCTGTTGTAACTTACTGTTGGATGTCACGAGTCTCCTCCTCCCACACTTCTTCTTCTGCTTCTGCTTCTCCTCCTCCTCCTCCTCCCACACTTTTACGTGTTTCGCTAAGTGGCATTCAAATCCCTCCGACAGTCATGACGCCATCAGACATCGTCACATGTTTCCTCCTCCCCACACACACACACACACACACACACACACACTCGCCACTCACTCCGAACCGTCAACGCCATAACTCGGTTGCCACGGCAACTGGCCCAGTGCGAGGGGTTGGCGGCGGGGGCATCATCTCGTGTCGAGTGCGTAACCTGGGCGATGGTTGCCTAGCAACAGAGACGGAGCGCGGCAACGGGTCACTGAGGGTGATCAGCACTGTGTGCAGGGTTCACACCTGTGTGTGTGTGTGTGTGTGTGTGTGTGTGTGTGTGTGTGTGTGTGTGTGTGTGTTTCTAGTGCTTATTTGGTCCTTTGCCTCCGAGGACTCAAGATGAGGACTTGGATTTCACATTTGTGTTTCTCTGAACTCTTGAAGGATGTTTGATGTTGGATTTCTCCTCCCTCCCGACCCCCCCCCCCACCACACCCTCGGTCATGTCAGACCCTCTACAGGTGCGTGTTGGAGGACCTCTACGAGTTCCCCACGCTGGAGAAGGACCTGAAGGAGTTCCAGAAGCTCCTGAGACGCAGACAGTGAGTGTGCAGCACCTGGACGCACGCGTCCTCTGTTTGTGTGTCTGCGCGTCTCTCCCTCTCTGCCGCCCATCTCACCTCTTTTACCGCTCACTGTCTACCCCTGCAGCACCGTGGACGACTGTCCTCCAAACCAGAAGGTGAGAACTCGGATGCTTCTGGGTCAACTTTCAGTCTCTGTCCTGTCAACACGCACGGGAGGTCGCAAACAGAGGGCTAACTATGCTGCACTGGAGGGCAGAATTAGAAATATTCCTTCAAAAAGAAATAATATTTAATATATATGATATTAAATAAACTACTACTAATAAAAAATAATAATCCTAATAGTAGCAGCTGCAATGAAACACAACTCTCTTGTCTTTCAGAGCAAGCAGACGTACCAGCAGCACAGTTTGAAGGAGAACTGTTTGCAGCAGCGAAGTCCCCCGGCTGAGACCAGAGAGGGTGTGTATGGGACACACACACACACACACACACACACACACACACACAGGCCTGGGACTTCTGACAACCGGGCGTAATGACAGTGTCGCAAACTTGCCAAAGTGCAGCTTTCCCCTCCCTGCTGCCACTCGAGGAAGATTAAAGTCTCCGTCGCTCATTCGCTCGCTCTCACTCACTTCCTCTGTCTCTCTCTCTCTCTCTCCGTCTGCCTCGTCCTCCAGTGATTTGCTGCGTGCACGTGAGCGCCGACTCCTACCTGAGCGTGCACGCCCACCCGGCCATGGAGGCTCGCGAGCTGCTGAGGATCGTGGCGCTGAAGACGGAGCGCGGCGAGGAGGACATGGTGCTGGCCGTGGCGTCGCACACTGGAGGTGAACTGAGCCGCCCGCTCGTCATCATCATCATCATCGCCATCATCATCCTGCCAAAAAAAAAAATGTTTGAGATGTGATCTAAGGCTGGATTTGCTCCACAGGTCCTGATGCCCCCTGTCCTGATTTTGCTGCCTTTACTTTATTTCACTTTAGGTTTTTTTTTTTTTTCCTCTATTCTCACTGACTTTCAAAAATGACTCATGTTTATATTTTTTCAGTTGCAGACCCATAAACCCTCGCACCTTACACTAAAAACAAGCCCACAGTCTCAGACATCCATTGGCTGCCAGCCTCCAACAGGATGTGAGCAGGCGGGGAAGCACAAAAAAAAAAAACATTACGCAACAGTCGCCGGAAAGAGATCAACATCACAATTAAAGCTGCAGCTGTTCCCAAGTGTGCGCAGGATGTCATTTGCATGTTAAGGTGGATGCGGCAGCAACTAGCCTGTTAGCCCATTAGCACTGAGGGTTGAGGGACGAGTGTGTGTTACAAATCTGATCCGTGCAAATTGGTTAAGAATTTTTACCAAAAGTCACACACACACACACACACACACATGCATATCTATGTATATCTACATTGTCACTAATATATATATATATAAGATCCTGTCTAATATAATAAAAATAAAATAAAAAATGTCTTCTTCTTTTTTTAATAAAATGTTGTTTTGCCTGGTCGTGGAACTTGAACTTGTTGTTTCCTGCTTCTCTGCGTGTGTCCCTGCAGAGCGCCGGCTGCTGCAGCCCAGTGACTGCGCGTACTCCGAGTCTCTGACTCCTCAGGGGAGGCTGGTGGCCTGTCGCAGGGATCTGACTGAAATCCTGGTGCGTACACCTTTGCTGTTTCTCTTTTCGTTTCTCCTTAAAATGGTGTTCCAGGCTCCCTGGCGGACAACAAAAACTCCTTTTCACCTTGTTTGTACAGAAAAATTGCTTTTTTAGGACTTTTCTGCTGCTGCCTCGGCTCATTTCAACCTGTTTTTGCTTTTTTTTAAAAAAAATCCACCCGTTGATGTATTTTTGCATGATGCTGGTAGGCCTTTTGGGTTTTGTGTACTTAACGGCTGTGTGTCGGTGTCTCCAGCCTCCTCTGACAGACAGCGCTGAGCTCAGCAGGAGGCCGGTGCGACTCCTGGGCATCAACACCTGGGATGTGGCAGCTGCTCTCACACACCTGGACTGGACCCTCTTCAAATCCATCCACGAGGTACGCACACACACACACACCCACCCACGCACGCATATAAATACATAAATGTATGCAAGATGTGCATGCCTTTATGACAAATCGGTAGTCGTGACTGAGATGACTTGGCAGCGACCATTCGAGATGCAAATGCTGCTGCTGGATCCAGGAAGTCTTCCTGCAGGCGAGCAGAGCCAATCAGCAGAGAGGGACAAAACAACAACTTCAGGTCCATTTGTTCTTTGCTGCTCTTCTATTGAAGAAATGCAGTGATCAGACTGACCACACTGCAGCATCCACGCTGATGCTAAACACTCTCGCAGCTCAAGATCCCAAGGTTTATTTCAGCAAAGACCCGCCCCTACTTGCTTCTGATTGGCCGCTCCTCCATGGCTCTTCTCCTCCTCAGCCTATCCCAACCCTGAGTGCATTTAAAAACAAACAAACAAAAAAATCTAATAATAGAAATAACTCATATTCTCCTTTGATGTCGCCCCCTGCAGCAAGAGCTGGTGTACTACACCCTCAGCCGCGCTCCCGGTTCGGGCCAGACGGGGGCGCTCTCCGTGCTGCTGCAGCGCTGCAACGAGGTGCAGCAGTGGGTGATGTCCGAGGTGCTCATGTGCGTGTCGCTCAACAAGAGGGTGCAGCTGCTCAAGAAGTTCATCAAGATCGCTGCACAGTAAGAGCCGAGCAACGTGGAGCAGCGCAATGTTTTTTGTTTTTTTTTTTGTTGTTTTTTTTTTTTTTTTAAGTTAATGGAAATATTGCGTGTTGTGTCTGTAGTTGTAAAGCCCAGAGAAATTTGAACTCGGCCTTCGCCATCATCATGGGTCTCAACACAGCAGCGGTCAGTCGGCTCAACCAAACCTGGGAGGTCAGTGTGCATCATATCGTATAGTAGTATTGTTTCATATTGTATTGTATTGTATTGTGTCGTATTGTATTGTGTTGTGTCATATCGTATTGCTTCGTTTTGTTTTATAGTCTATTGTAGCGCAGCATATCGTATTGTATCGTATTGTGTTGTATCATATCGTATCCTATTGTATCTTATTGTGTTGTATCATATTGTATTTTATTATATCGTATCATCTAAACAAACTTCATTCTTCCAGAAATGTCCTGGCAAGTTCAAGAAGCTTTTCTCTGAGCTGGAACTTATCACAGTGAGAAAGACACACACACACACACACAAACTTGTTGGATGTGGGAAGAAAAAAAACAACTTTCAAAATCTGCTGTCCTCCTCTTCTCCCCTAGGATCCTTCTCTCAACCACAAAGCCTATCGGGAAGCCTTTAAGAGGATGAAACCTCCCAAGATCCCTTTCATGCCTCTGCTCCTTAAAGGTAACACACGCACACACGCACACACACTCACACCGACACTTTATTGCTTCTGCTGACTGAGCCTTTATGACCGCCTCGCAGACATCACCTTCATCCACGAGGGAAATAAGACGTTCCACGACAACCTGGTCAACTTTGAGAAGCTGGTGAGTCCAGTTCACCTCCTCGAAAGAACTCTCTCAGAGGAAAAACCAGCAGGGGGCGCCTTGTTTTTCTCGCGCTTCTTCACCACAGCTGGAGTTGTGGCATAAGCAGACTGACCGACCATCCTCGTTTTCTGTTATTTTGCTGACAAACATTTATAAACTGTGATAAAGCGAATTTTGCAGAATATTGTGCCTTGAATATCCGAACTGATTTATTTTATTTTGTTATTATTTATTCAAATGTTGAGCCCTAAATCGTAACAAAATCACTCTAATGTATCTTCCTGCCTTTCTAATGAACAGCACATGATCGCCGACACGGTGAGAATGATTCGACACTGCCAAAGCGACCAGCTGGGTGAGTCTTTCTTCTTTTTTCTTTTTCATTTTTCAAATTTTCTTTTCGCATCCACCTCCAGCTTCCTCACATGAGGAGCTGCAAGTGAACTGTTGCACCATTAACGTCACGGATTGTAAGGCATATGCCGCCATCTACTGCTGAGTTGAGGCACTGCAGCCGCACCGAACTCAGTTTCCAGGCAACCGTCTTGCAGACAGACTGCGTAAAAGGAAAAAATAAATAAATAAAAGAAAAGCTGGCCTTTTGTGTGCTTAAAATGCACAAGATGACTAGTGTGTGTGTGTGTGTGTGTGTGTGTGCGTGCGCGCTCTCAGGCAACGAGGTGGTCGGGGTGGACAGCGCCGAGGTGAGGGCCAGCGTTCAGCACCTGCACATCATCGACAATCAGCAGACGCTTTTCGAACTGTCACACAAGCTGGAGCCGCGCTCGGCGTGAGCCTGGAGACTCAACCTGCAGACTGAGGGGACAAAAAGACCGAAAGGTAACGCGTGACGCTCAAGGACGGCAAAAAAAAAAAAAATACAAAGAAGAAGAAGAAGAAGAAAGGAGAGAGTGGGGAAAAAAAAAGTGTCACACGTGCATCAAGATCCAAGTACCAGCAGTGGCGGCGCCACCAAGTGGACTTCAAGGTGCCGTATGTTCTTAAAGAAATAATCCTGAGAAGAAAAAAACATTTCAAAAAAAAATAAAGAGTCAAGGGCGAAGCGGTTTTGAAGAGCTTCGACTCCACAGTGTTCAGGACGGACGGCGGAAGAGATTCAGAGAAATTTGCCAAAACAGACTGTTGACGACGGCTGTAAGTAGTTTGTACAGGAACCGCTTGACTGAACGAGATTCAAGATTCAAGAACTTTATTTGTCACGTCCGGCTTTGACTTTTGATTCTTGTGAGGAGTTTATTTATGAGCCCGGTCTGCAGGGTCGTTTTTATTATTATCATTATTTTTCTTATTATTATTGTTGTTATTATTCTTATTTTTATTTAAAAAAAAAAAAAAAATTGTCCCCTCTGATGGTCAACATGTGTCCCATGATGCACCAGGATGCACCTTCTCACTCAGTGCGTTGTGTGAAGGGAGCGTTTGTTTTTCATTCCTGCTGCTGATCGACTGAAACGCTCGGTGCCGGAGTTTGAATCCAACCTTCTTTTTTTCCCCCTGCCTTCCAGCCAATCACTGCTCGCCATTTTCTTTCCTAGCGTGCGTGTGACTAGACCACGCCGACGCTCTCAAACTGTAAATATCAAACGGACCTGTGCAACCCCACCCCCCCCCAGTGCCATGTGAGTCCCTGCAACAATGATGTGCAGCCGTGCAGCTCTCTGTTTTTTATTTCTGTGCCTTGTTTTTTTTTTTTTGTAATGGGTGGATTAGATTTGCTGACCCCACCCCTCTCTCCCCCTCACCCAATCACGCTCCAGAACCAGGTCACGATGGGTTGCATATCGTGCAGAGACAAATCTTTACTTTAAACCATTTTCTTTGGGAGATTTGACTGAAGATGTTGCAGTTCTAAGTGCAACACGGGGATGTTAGAATATTAGAAGCACAAGATCTCAGAGGTCCACAGAAGCCGTGTTTGCTCTGCTGGAAACCCCCACGTTGCTCCGTGACTGCAGTGATGTTTCCTCGCGGTGGGATCAGCAGCGTCTCCAGTCTGCTCAGTGCAACCTGCCCTGCTGGCTCCGCCTCCCACAGCGCGTGTCGCCAAAAAAACCCCAAAACCCCCTGACGGGTCTGGAGAGTCGGCCCTCTGTGATGTCACCTTACCGATTTCTCTCCCGGGTGAGGGGCCACGCCCACAACCAGGTGTTGGCCCCGCCCCTTTTGAGACCCTTTTCATTCTCTGTCCCCAGAGATTTTTTGGGGGGGGGGAAGGCTGTTTTACTGTTTACAAGTAAACCTTCACCTTCATCTTCTTTTTTTCAACGTCATCATCTTTTTGTGTCGCTTGGTATTCCAGTGCACTATTCAGAGGTTCCTCAACTTCTGCACGATTCAGCTTCTTATTTTTTGTTTTTTTTTTTAAACACCTCGGGTGTGAACAGTTTTTTTTTTTTTAAATTATAATTATCCAGATGTTTTTAGCGAGATACCCACATTCATGTGGACAAGTCTTTAGCAGGAAGCTCTTGCAACAGGCTGTGACCAGAGGGCTAAGATAGGCTGGACATCAAGAGAGGGAGGGGTTTTTTATGTTTTGTTTTTGGCAATTGATCCTGCTGCGCTGAAGTCCGCAATGCGTATGGGATGGGAATAGGAAGTTTGGAAAAGTTTGGACTTCTGTCGCAGCGTCGCGATGCAAAATTGGGGAAAACCTCCCGCTTGGCTTTTAGTTTCACTCCTGTTCCAGCGAGCGGACGTGAGGGCGGCGGAGCTTCAGAGGCCAGATGAACCTGTACATACTGCACAGTCACACACCACCGCTCGTCGTGTTCAAATAGTTGTGCTATACTGGCTATTTATTGTAATATATTCTTTTATTTATGGATCTTTATTGTGGGGGGACACCACAGACATTCTAGTGCCACACTGAGACACGACGACGACGATGATGACGATGATGATGATGATGATGATGATGATGATGATGATGATGGAGAAGATGCCAATGGCTTGGAAACTGCAACCCTGAAATGTGCAAGTGCTTGTTGTTATGCTATGTAGCCACTGGTGGGCGCCAGCAGGGCCAGTTTGTTGACGGTTGACTGCTGCGGCGAACAGGAAAAACCAACAGGATTGTGTTTGTTTCCGTAATGTTTTAGCAGCTGTTATGATTGTGTGAAGTTACTTTTCGTTTTTCTTTTTATTTTGTTTTACTTCAGATGCGTTGGTTTTTACTTGTTTGCATGTTTAAATTAAAGTGGAAAAAAAACAATACACAAACACACAACGTGGTGGGTGCAGGGGAGGACACGCGGCAGGCTTTGTACTATTGTAATATGTCAGTGTAAATAAAGGCCCTTTGTTTGGTTTGTTATTTATTAGCTGTAAATGAAAACAGTGGACTAAAAAGCAATATGTCTCCCCCTGGTGTCCAAATGAAGCCACATGTCTTTTCTAAAACTGCGTTTTACTATGTTGAAATATGACTGAAATGAATAAATTATAGGTTTTATGTGACAGGTCACGTGTCCTGTGTTTTCCTCTAATCCAAGCTGGGTTTCTCCCCACCAGAGAAACAAACCAGTATCTGATCAGTCAGAAGCTGATGGTCGACCGTTTACGAAACACACCAAGCACCTGGTCAAACAAAACGATTAAAAAAAAGTTGTGTTAGCAGCTGTCAACAGATGTCACTGTCACACATGATTGTATTGGAATGATTAACTCTCTTTCTGATCTCTTTGCCAGTTCTAGGCTGATATTGGTCTCAAGAAACTTAGGAAAGATACACATGAGCAGTGGAATCAGTCCAGCATCATGAAGCCAACTAACCAATCACCTCCCCTAGACGCCCTGAACGCCCTCTTCACTGCTAATAAAAGAAAGAGGAGTTTGTCTCCTGCAGAATCTGACAGACTCTGAATCTGACTCCCACTCAGCAGACTCCTGACTCCACCATGCTGCTGCTCCTCCTCTGCCTGCTGGGTCTGACTCTGGCCACCGAGCTTCCTCCAGATGATCAGGACGTGAAGTTGACACGTGGCAACTGTCCACTTTTCTGGTTCAGCTTCAACGGCCGCTGCTACAAGTACGTAGCGACACACCTGACCTGGGCCGACGCCGAGCTCAACTGTGTGTCACAGGGAGCCAACCTGGTGTCCATCCACAGTTTGGAGGAGAACAGTTTTATCTCGACCCTGATCAAGAACTTTGATCCGCACCAGGGATTTACCTGGATTGGACTCCATGATGCCATGAAGGAAGGAGCGTGGATGTGGTCTGATGGTTCTGCCTTCAGCTTTGCAGTCTGGGAATCTGGACAGCCAGATAACGCCAATAATGAAGACTGTGTAATATTCAACCATATCATCAAATCAAAATGGAACGACTGTCCGTGTCATTACCAATACCCTTCAGTCTGTGAAGCTCGGCTGAATTAAGAACTTCAGAATCTCTTCTAGTTTGGTTCAAGTCAGAACAAAATAAATAAGGAACAAACATCACCACCTTGCCAGCTATTGTGCCTTGAGAAGATCTGTTCGGGGCCATTGCATTACAAGAAAACAAATGCAGTTATTATACATTCAATTAATAGCCCATTCTTTACTACTGTAAACATTTACAAAATAAGGATGACTTGGCACACTCATTTTTTTTTTTACTTGGAAGGGAAACACCACACGCATAAAGAAAGTAATAAAAAGTAAAAGTAAAATAAAAAAAAAACATTGTTGCTCCTCACTAATTTACAAACATAAGATGTTTTCTTTTTTCAATTTTGCAGTCCTTTCATTTTTATTAATGTATTCGTATACTAATTCCAAATACACTTAACGGCACACATTCACACAACACTGCTGCCTGTGGACTTTTGACCCTTATGTGAATGGGCAGGTATTTGCTGCATGTATGTTTGCATGCAGGTATGCAGGTGCATGCGCTCTTGTTCTAGTTTTGAAGTTGAAAAAACGTTTGGCATTCTGTTTTTTCACATACTGTGTAAACACTTTGCAGGTCTGCAAAAGTGGCCCCTCTGCCCCCCTCGAAAAGACCACCCTAACCATCATCCAGAGCTTTTTGTTATTACAGCCTGTAATAAAAAAGAGCAGCCAGGTAATAGCTGGTGGAGCAGACATGGCCAACAAGGTCGGTCTGGTGATAGGTTTGACATGTTGAATGGCTCCTCCCCTGCTCCGGCTCCAACTCTGGCCCCCCCCTCAGCAGCACACCTAGCCGAACCTCTTCATTACGTATTCAACATGAGCCTTCAGCAGGGGAAGGTAGCAGTCCTGTGGAAGACTTCCTGCTTTGGCTGGTCCTCAAAGTAGGGCGTCTGGTCAAGATGAATCACTGCAGACCAGTGGCTTTAACTTCACATGTCATGAAGACACTTGAGAGGCTGCTACTCCATGTAATGGAAAATTACTGCTTCTGCCTACGTGACATGCTGCTCTGGCCTTTTGATCTGTAAGGGGTGTTAGATCTTGTTTCCGTCCTATCTTCATGCAGACTGCAAGGTTTTTTTTTTTTACGCCCATGCAAACTGTATAAAGCAAGCGACCCTGAATCTTACTGTACATGTCCTCAACTACCTCTGTTGTGATTTTCAAGTTGTTTCACTGTAGCACTTCTGATAATCTTTTGCTGAAGTTATACACAGCATGTGTATAAAACTTCAAATATTAATTAAAAATAGAAATCAAAATGTTTTCTGCAAATTCCACCAGATTCTTGTTCTACGTGTCCCCAACTACCTCTGTTGTGATTTTCAAGTTGGTTCACTTGGCTCCAGTCTTCCTTGACAAGAACATATCAGAAAAAGCTGAAAGACCTTCGCCGCTCCAGGTTGAGGTACCCTGCATCTGCAAGACCTCACACAACAGAGAGGTGATGGTGCATGATGCTGTGTGTCTGTCACTACTACTACTACTACTACTACTACTAATACTACTTAGTTTACCCATCTGAGTGCTGTTGCTTCCAAACTATGAGAAATGCTTTCTGTGAAGTTCATTTTTTTCAGTGGACATAATTTTTTTTCGAAGTTAAGTGAAGAATCAGGTGAAACCTTGAGTGTCCATGCTAAAGATTTTTTATTTTATTTTTTAGTTTTGTTCGTTTTCAGCCTGCTCACTGTCTGGTGTTCTGGTCATAATTTCAGTTTGGTTCAGTCTCTTTCCCTCTTGGCAGCGGTGTTTTTGTGCTTTTAACGTGTGCAATGTTTTTGTGCAATTGAGGCGGATCGCGCGCGCCGCATCGCGTCTGGTGTGAACTACACCTTTGGTGTACATGGGGCCCGAAAGGAAGCAGTCTGCGCTTCGCGGCGCTTCCGCGTCCGGTGTGAACCGAGCCTTTCCGAAGCGCAGCCGGCGCGACAGCGGAGATGCAGAAGCGCCAGCGACGCCACCTGCAGAGCAGAGCAGCGCAGAACGGGCAGCTCAGCACCAACGGTCGGCGTACTGATCCAAAGTCCCTGCGCGGTGCCGGACCCGAACGGAACGGTACAAACCCCCAGGACCACCTTGGAAGACTGTCACGACCAGTGTCGCTCATCCGACGTAAGCCCCCCTCGTTCTCCGTCTCACACGTTTTGGTGTTTGCGTCGACTGTACGACAGTTGTAATAATGCACATATGAGGGGGGCAGTCAGAAATGTGAAGGGGGCATTTTTTTTTAAAATTATTATTATTGTTATTGTTATTTACCACTGTCCTTCATCCAAATTTAAACAACCAACTACATAATATTGATCTTACCGGATGGCCTAAATCTCAAATACGTTTCAACCTAAAGGAAATACTTGTCACTATAATCAATATCTACAACTGAAAAAAAAAATTAAAAAAATCAAATCACCAAGCACCACAAGTTCTCAAACTAATTTGTAAAACACAGCGGATAAAGGCAAGAATTTTTTTTTATTTTTTTTTTCTTTCTTCGCTAAGAACTCAAATATCTCTTTCTCTCCACCTCACTATTCTTTCTCTTCACTCTCCTTTCTCTCCTCTCCACTATACAACACCAAGCATTTTGTCAAAGTTATAAAACTAATTTGTACAACACAACAGATACAGAACAGAACATATAACACACATAGCCTTTTCTTCTTTTTAATTCATTTGTTAATTTATTTATTTTTGAACAACTTGATAAGTAAAATCTCCTCCTTTCTCTCCACCTCACTGTTTTTCTCTCCACTCTACAACACCAGTCTCCTGTTCCCCTTGGCAAAAACTGTCACATATTCATCCATGTCCGAGTTACTTGTTATGGGCTTCTCATGGGCCAAGATTGCCAAATGTAACTTTTTCTTGTGGCAGACACAGCTCATTTGTCCTCAGTCTGTCAGATGCAGTGGACAGTTTCTACTCTGTGCTTGTGACGTGAGAAACGCTCCCACTGAGTAAAAGAACAGCAGACTATTCCCCACTTGACTGCACAAATATGCATGTTATATTCACTTTAGTCTTAGTCAGTTAAGTTATCAGTTATCTCACGGCTCGCGACGACGAGTTTGGTGGAGTTTTGCTGCTTCCTGTACGTCTGCCGTGTGGGAGGCCGTTCAGGGCAAAACATTGAAATGCGCGCACACAAACTGAAATTGTGCCCATACACAATTAAAACGTGCACACGCGCACTGAAAAGGGCAACACATGTTGAAAACGTGCACACACGCACAGTGACAGTGTGCACATTCGCACATTGACAAGGCCGCCCATAGTTTTATTCTCACCTCACACGCAAACGCAATCATACACGCGCTGTGCGTATCGCCAAGAACTCCGTGTTAATGTGAAACGGTGTTGAGACGGATTCTGGCGTTTCTTGTCGACGTCACTAACCCAAAAGTAAAAGGGTGCTCCGATCAAACGTTGAAGCGGTCTAGGTAGGAACTGCATTACATGCCCTTCACACCCACCACCGACTCCCTCTGGTGGCCAAAGTAAGAATTACACGCAAAACCCAAATATGCATATGCGATGTCCCGTTTCCAGCTCTCAATGAGTTTGATGGATCAAATGAATCAATCATCCTCCTCTACACTCCCACTCAGCAGACTCCTGACTCCACCATGCAGCTGCTCCTCTGCCTGCTGGGTCTGACTCTGGCCGCCGGGCTTCCTCTAGATGATCAGGACGTGAAGTTGACCCGAGGCACCTGTCCACTTTTCTGGTTCCACTTCAACGGCAGCTGCTACAAGTACGTGGTGAAAAAGCTGACCTGGGCCAAAGCCGAGCTCAACTGTGTGTCACAGGCGGCCAACCTGGTGTCCATCCAAAGTCTGCAGGAAAACACTTTTGTCATGGCCCTGATCAAGAACTTTGAGGGCCAACATACCTGGATTGGACTTGCGGACGGCCAGGAGGAGAAAGCATTGATGTGGTCTGATGGGTCTCCTCTCAACTTTGGAGACTGGTTTCCTGGAGAGCCCAATGACCAGTACGGAAACGAAGACTGTGTCCACACAAATTTTAGTCCTTCCGAACAATGGAATGACGAACAATGTAACAATTACTACACCTCTGTCTGTAAACTTTGCATTGGTTGTCGGCGAGAACTGGTTCTGTCTTGAGGAAAACAGCTGTTGATTTGCCCTCAGAAAAGCAGAAATCAGTTGAGATCTGGACTAATGATGAACAAGTTGTATATAGAGTACCAGTGGGGAAGACCTCAAGGTGGTGCCAAGTCATAAATATCTAAGTGTACAGCTGGATAATAATTTGAAGAGGTACCTAAACAGGATAACTCAATAAATAAGGGCAGAGCTGCCTCTTCTTCTTAAGGAAGCCAAGATCTCTTGACATCTGTAGCAACATGCTGAAGATGTTTTGTTTGTGGTGGCATGTGTGTTGTTTTATGCTGCAGTCTGCTGGGGAGGGAAGGAAAATTGTTTTAGGTTTCTGATGTGTTCATCTGCCTCTGCAACAAATTCAAACACTGCACAGACACAGCTCCCAACATACTGTTTTTTTCAAAGGCACAGAAAAGCAGCTTGGCAAAATGACATTCAGTCCTGCTGGTTGATTTTTCATCCACCAGGGATCTCCAGGGACAAGCATTATGAGTAAAACAATGGCCACAGACATCACTGCAACAGAACAGGTATTTCCTGCTTCTGGAGAGGTCTCCATTATCCCATTTAGTCATTATATGCATGAAATAATTCTATTTAACCATTATCAGTTTTCTGTTCATTCTATTTTGTTTCTAAAATGTAATAAAAACAATGTCATGTCATACTGGCAATAATAATTTGACTAGAAGTTCTCACAATGCCTTTATTGAGATAATCAAAAAAATAGATACAAATTCTGAGTTTTATAGTAGCCTACAAATTTACTTTTAAATTACTTTTAACTTAACTTCGCTGAGTAGATGTCTATAATTTGATTTTCTCTTATATTGAACCTGATTTTACCCTTTCTTTTAAAACATGTATTAAAACCCTTTTTCTTACATTTGAGAACGATGTCCAACAGTATATTAAAACTAGCTTGAAAATAACAATAACATAAAAGCTATCAAGACCCTGAGTCTATCTGCCTTCTACAATTATCTTTTTATCGCGCAAACCATAAAAATACTTTTATGTATGCAACCCCCTCGTGATAGTATTTGTTGCTATTGTTTTGTTTTTTTTTGTACTGTTTTGCGCAATTATTAAAAAAAATACATTAAAAAAAAAAAGATCAACTAACTTCCGGCGTTGAGTTCCGGTCTTGAGTTACGGTATAGAAGTTATAGCGGAGCCCATGTCCGGCGATAGTTTTTGTTGCTATTGGGTTTTTTTTGTTTGTTTTTGTTTGTACTGTTTTGCGCAATTATTAAAAAATACATTTCAAAAAAACGATCAACTACCTTCAGGCGTTGAGTTCCGGTGTGGAGTCAGGGGGTTGGAGTAATGGCGGCGCCCTTGTGTCTGCATTTCGGTGCCTCTCGCAGGAAGCGAGAGGTTGAAGGGAAGGCCAGTGCCTGTGTGTACGCTGTCCACATACACCTGTAGGTACAGAATCTGTCCGGGCCTGTGAAATGTGTCCGGGGTCCTACGGCAAATCTATTAGAACAAACTACATCGCGGTTTGTCCAGAGCGCGGATTTTTACGGCAACTCTTTTAAGACAAACGACATTGTGGTCGGTCATTGAATGAAGTAATCGAAAAAACGGGAGAACGGGGCGGGAAACTAAGTCAAAAAAAAAGGAGCGAAAACAGTTCCACTCTGTGGAGAGTGAGGAGAGTAGTTTGGAGAAGAGTGAGGAGTGTTTTTTTGGAGAGAGCGAAAAATGGAGAGTGAGACAGTGGAGAATGTTCTACACTGAATTAAAACACTACACTACATTTTTCACAAAACATATCACTCACGCATCATTATCTCCAAGACTGTGCACAGCAGTAGAAGGGTGATTTGGAGGGAGTCCAAAAAGTACTTGGTCAACGGTAAGTAACCTTTATATTTTATTTTCTCATGAACAAAATGCAGTTACATTTAATGAAACAAGCTGCAGTCACATGTTACCAACTCCATGTGAAATGGAGAATTTCCCCCCCCCCCCCTGCTGCAATAGATTGGCAGCTGTTTTACTTTTGGAAAGGAAAGGCCAAAATGGTGGTGATGGATCAAAAACACTTGCGAGATGTCCTTCATGAGTGCCATGACAATGCAGGTCACTTCGGCGCAAGGAGAACCCAGGAAAAGGTTTCAGCATCTTATCGCTGGGCAACTTTGTCTGAGGATGTCAAGAAATGGGTGAGACCTCTTCAGTTATTAATGCATCTACAGGAATGTTTGACTGTTTCAATAATTTAACAAAGATTATTGAATAAAACTAACATGTAAAATCTTCACATGTTAGTTTGTGAAGATTTTATTCACAAACTAACGTGTTTTCCACTGTTTGCTCTTTGTTTCTGGTGAAATCCCTGGAAAAAACATCAATCAGTCAAGTCTTAATCAAGCCATTTGCTAGATCACATAATGCTTCAAAAGTGCAGTTTACTGTAGTGTCTAAACATTGAAATGATTGTCATAGTCTAAACAACAGCTTTGTGTTGTTCAGTGTCCCCAATGTCAGCGAAATGACAGGATGAAGACAGCTGCACCTGTATCGCAACCAATTGTTGTGAAGGAGGCGTGGAGCGTACTTGGCGTGGATTTAATTGGCCCACTTCCTACCACTGCAAGGGGCAAACGGTAAATGACTTATGTAGAAGTTATTATTATTCTCCCAACATGCGTCCCCTGCAACCTTAATACTAGTATATTAATACTAGTATTTCATATTATAGTAATAGTATTTTTTGCAAAGAAAAACAAACACTGACTATATTACATTACATTGTAGATATATACTTACGGCCAAAGACCTTTTCATAAAGTGGGTTGTGGCAAAGTCCCTTCGAAATAAAACTGCTGCAGAGGTTTCCAAAAAAAACATCCTACTCGACTTCGGGCTTGTTGACAGGATCATCACAGACCAAGGGCGTGGATTTGTCAATGAGGTACTGTACAAAACACAGTTATGCGCAACAACAAACTGTATATCTCAGGATAATCAACTGATTATTTCAGAAGAAGAGCACATTTTAAGTGGCTTGACAGTAAGTGCTGTAGTAATAGTGCGATGATATGTGTTATGTACATGCTGTACTTTCTATAGTTGCACTACTTGCTGAAGGAAGATGTGCTCTTTGGCTTAGTGTTGTTCTTTATTAAACAGGTGTTACTACATGGACTAGGTTCTCTGCAGAGTACAGGAAACAGTTCCACACCATGTACTTGATCGACACGTGCATTGGATGTCAAAGGCTGTATAAGAGATTCCCTGCTGGTAGATGCATGTTCGAAAGAATGATATTGTGTTGATGTCAAACATGTTGTATTGCTCTGTTATTTATGTATAGGCAAATTCACGGACCTCATGCCATCTCTACTTCTAAGTGGAAACTATTCCATTTTTAAATCCGTTTTACAGGATATGTCGGTTCAGGAAAAAGAGGACAAATCCAAGGATTTTACTCTGTATGTACTGATGAGACACATCCACACAACTGTTGCTACTTCTGTGCCTGAAGCTCCTTACATTACTGTGGTGAAGGTCAGTTCCTTAAAACAGGTGTTTATGCAGGCACTTATTGGAAACATCATATTGTTCATGACGTGACTACTGTAAAGTAACATATAAATCAACTCTGCATTCTCCAGGTCTTCCTTACTAAGGGGAGGGGACACAAGTGGGCATCAGTGCCCCTATCTTGCGAATGTTACATTATTTTGTATTTGGTTGCTTAATTGATTCATTTCAATTGTATTTGCAAATAAAGATGTTAAAAAGAATGATGAGAATGTTTTCTTAATACTTTTCTTTGAATTGATTTTTTTTATTGATTTCGTTAATGCACTTTTTTTTGAATTCTCACACACACACACACACACACACACACACACACACACATTGTACCGCGAGTATATTCTGTGTGTGTATATATATCCTACCTCGAGGTAGTTTGTCGTAACGAGTTGCCGTATATGACGTCGCTGGCCGGGGGTCCTGCGTGCCACTGATTCCCTGCCAGATTGTTATTTACCTTCCTGCATTTAAGACCGAAGACTGTCGTCTACCTTGCCTGCCTTTGACCCGCCTGCTCTGCCTGATTCCTGATTAAAGACACTTTTCAACTTAACCTGTGTGTCAGCTGTGGTGCAATTGGGTCCAAAACACACCCGTTTCAATGTCGTTGGACCCCACTGTCACACAAGTAGTGATGTAGCGGGCCGGCGATGCCGACAGGTATGATGGGAATGATTGACAGCTACCATTCGTTCCCGTTAGCAAGAGGATTAAAACAAAAAACAAAAAAAACAAACACCATTAATGGCATCAAAAAATGAGTTATCCCAGTGGTGCGGAAAAAACGGAAGAAAAAGAAAACTGATGAAAAAATGGGCAAAGGATAAAGCTAAGTTATTTGTTGGTGATGTGGGCTGGAGAGGTGGAGGTGAAACGCCGTTTATTCCCCCAAGTTTGTTTATTGGTGCTGCTAGCCAGCTAGCTGGCGTCGGATAAATGTCAGCTGGCTCGCTAATATTTGTTCGTCATGAACTCAGCTTTTTTGTTTGTTTTATGAAAGTTGGCCATGTCCTGCCAAGTGAACCTGTCCTGCCATGGCAATGACTGATTGACTCCTGACAACGTTTATTCAGATTCTAACAGGGAGGGAGGGCATGTTGTTGTAGTCAGTGCTCTGTCATTGTTCAGTGGAAGCTGTCTCTCCCATATTGACACTTAATGTTATTGTAGCCTTACTTCAGATTAATTTATTAAGCTTAGAGTGTATTTTATAGGCCCCTATTTAGAAGTGTGCTGCTCATTTATAATTCAAAGAACTATTTTATTGAAATATTTTATTAGGCATAGTGTTGACTATTTTAGACTATTGTGGCAGTGGATCATTTATCTTAGTTTCATTACTTTAACTAGTACAGTGTGTAAACTACTGCAAAAACTCTTAAAAGTGACAATTTTGTAATTGGGTAAAAGCCTTAAAGGGACACTGCAATCAATCAATTTAATATATAAATAAATAAATTTTCCTGTATTACTGCAATATCACTGTCATAATAAAATAGGAATGCACTCATGATCTATTTTGCTTGATGATCTAATGAGCTTTGTCTTTGCAGGAGCAATTCTGAAATATTTTGGAGCTCCAGACATTGAGCCAGAGGGATCTCCAGAACATCCTGACCAGGAAGCTCCAGGACCATCACGTTGCTCACAACATCCTTCTGTCCAGGTGAATAATGTGTGTTAATATTAGGTGTTATGCTGATAAGTGTGAGACGAAGGAAATTAAGCATTATTTTAAGTGTTGGTTTGTTTTAATTGTTGCACTTGTTGGTTTGTTGGATTTTCTTATTTAAAGTAAAGAATCTTTATAAATACTCAATCTGTTCTATTTATTGACATATAGAGAATTATTTTCCTTGTATTATAGTGTGTTTTTTTTTATATCAGTTTAACTTGCCTGAGTGGCTCAACCTAAGATGTTTAATTGTACCTGTACCCTGTTTTGCTGATGAAGTGTAATATATTGTAGCATCTTAGTAGACCATCTAAAGGGATAGGAATCTCTTCATCACAGTTTGACAAACTAGAGGCCCCCAAACAGCATCTTGCCTCGGCCCTCCACACGCTGTTTCACACTGATGTGGCCCTTGTTTGTGGGACAACAGGCAGGCGGCAGGCCCGGCACACTCCCGCTCACTCCTGCCTTTTCACTGTATTCAGCAGCGGGGAGCTGTGCTCTCGCCAGCACGCTCCCCGCTGCTGACGAGACACCCGCACGCACACACAGTGGGTCAGTAATAATAATTAATAATATTTTAATTATTTTATTAATAGAGGCCTGTGTGACGACTGAGTCAGAGAGGTATTAGAATGATTAACTCTCTTTCTGATGTCTTTCAGCTACTTAATTTTCTATTGTTTTATTTTTACTTAGTTAGTTGCATGCTTCTATATTTTATGTACATTTCTTAAGTTGACTGGAATCCTTTTACGAAAAGAATTTCCTTCGGGATAAATAAAAGTATTTCTGATTCTGATTCTGATTCTGATTCTGATTTGCCAGTTCTTAGCTGATATTGTTCTCAAGAACTTTGGAAAAGACAAATGTGAGCAGTGAAATCCGTCCAGTGCTGTGACGCCGGCTGAAAAATATTGTCCACTGGAAGCCCTGAACGCCCTCTTCGCTGGTCGTAGAGATAGAGGAGTTTGCCTTCTGCAGAGCAGACTCTTGACTCCACCATGCTGCTGCTCCTTCTCTTCCTGCTGGGTCTGACTCTCGCTGCCGAGCTTCCTCCAGATGATCGATCATCACACAACTGTCCACAGTTCTGCTACAGCTTTAACAGCCGCTGCTACCAGTACGTGGCAACAAACATGTTTTCGCTGGATGCTGAGCTCCAGTGTTGACGGTTGACTGCTGCAGTGAGCAGGAAAAACCAACAGGATTGTGTTTGTTTCTGTAATGTTTTATCAGCTGTTATGATTGAATGAAGTTACTTTTTGTTTTTCTTTTTTCTTTTGTTTAACTTTTGATGCGATGAACTGACTCATCACCTCCCCTAGACGCCCTGAAGGCCCTCTTCACTGCTTATAAAAGACAGAGGAGTTTGTCTCCTGCAGAATCTGACGACAATCTGAATCTGACAGACTCTGAATCTGACTCCCACTCAGCAGACTCCTGACTCCACCATGCTGCTCCTCCTCTGCCTGCTGGGTCTGACTCTGGCCGCCGGGCATCCTCCATATTATCAGGACGTGAAGTTGACACGTGGCAGGTGTCCACTTTTCTGGTATGTTGTGGAAAATTTGAAGTCTTCACTGAACAATCAAAGTATGGTTTGCCTGCATTCATTTGAGAGTCTTAAGGTGCAGATAGAAGAACAGAGCATTCTTTTATACAGCTTCTGGTGTGCGCTATTCTGAACATCTATATTTGTTGCTGAATTGTTACTCATAAAAGGTCACGCAGAATCAGGAATGTGGGTTATGTGTAGATAATCATAGAAACAACTTTTCTTCGAAATAACAGACACACACAGGTGAGATGCAACTCAAAATGCAACTTGAGGGAACTTTCAGGCCAAGATGTCAAGGACAGTGCAGACACTATGAACATTACAATAAGACCTGTACATTATTATTGTAAACATAAATAAATCACCATTACAGGTTCAGCTTCAACGGCCGCTGCTACAAGTACGTGGCGACACATCTGACCTGGGTCGACGCCGAGCTCAACTGTGTGTCACAGGGAGCCAACCTGGTGTCCATCCACAGTTTGGAGGACAACAACTTTGTCACAAACCTGATCAAGAACTTCGATCCGCACCAGAGAGACACCTGGATTGGACTCCATGATGTCATAAAGGAAGGAGTGTGGATGTGGACTGATGGATCTGCTGTCAACTTTCAGACCTGGAGACCCAGACAGCCAGATAACTACAAGAATGAAGACTGCGGAACAATCATCAAAACACAATGGAATGACTGGAAATGTCATTTCAAAGCCTCTTCAGTCTGTGAATTTTGACTGAATTGTCTTTAGAATCTCTTCTGGTTTGGTTCAAATCAGAACAAAATAAATAAAGAATGAGCATCACCACCTTGCCTGTTATTGTGCCTTTCTTTGTTGTGTCATTGGGAAGCCTTGACAAGATCCATCTGAGGGCATTGCATTGCAAGAAAACAATTTATAGCCAACACTTTATTACTGCAGACATTTACTGAAACAAAATAAGGTTGACTTGACACACTCGTGTTTTTACTTGGAAGGGAAACACCACACGCATAGAGACAGTAATCAAATAAAACTAAAGCAAGACATAATACATGGTTGCTCCTCACTAACTTACAAACATAAGACTATTTTCTTTTTTCAATTTTGCAGTCTTTTTATTGTTATTAATGTATTATTATACAGATTCCAAATACACCTGAGGTTCAGAGTGAATCTGTGAGTCAGTCAATCTTGAATGGGGTCCAAATGATCTCTTAACTGCCACGTGCACACATTCACACCAACACTGCTGCCTGTGGACTTTTGACCCATATGTGACGTGGGGGCAGGTGCTTACTGCATGTATGAATGCATGTATGAATGCATGCGCATGTGCTCTTGTTCATGGTCGTGAAGTTTTGAAGCGCAGCGCCTGGGTCGGACTCAGTTGCACGCGGGCGGCCGGGAGGTGGACGTGGTCTGACGGTTCCGCCGTCAACTTTGAGACCTGGGACGCCGGAGACCACGAGCCAGAAGACTCCAGAGTCATGGACGCCTGTGTGACGAGTGGCTCCGGTTGGGAATCCCTTCAGTGTGTGCCACTGGCCGGGGTTCCCTCAGCAACTGACCCGGTACTGTTGACGCCACTTCAAAACACTGAAACACTAACGACAAACAATTAAAAATACAGATGTCACTTCCTTGTGCATTATTTGTGTAGGTTTGTTCTTGCTTTTTGTGTAGACGCAGTTGGAGAGGTGTTGCGTACTGAAATGATTCAATTATAAGTTGTATGTGACAGGTTGCATGTCTTTTATTTTCTGGGCTCAGGCAGGATGGTTTTCCTCCAATCCCAGCTGAACTTTTCTCCCCAGTGGAGCAAAAAACATTATCTCATGCAAAGTCTGCACAATGAAATCTGTTTTAAATGACACAGCTGGTGGTTGAAAACAACTCCAGAGGTGCTTCACAATCTTATTTAATTGACAAAACACACTTGACCACCTTGGCAAACAAACAAACAATGAAAAATGTATTGGCGTGACTGTTGCACGTGATTTTATTGGAATGATTAACTCACTTTCTGATATCTTTGCCAGTTCATGGCTAATACTGTTGTCAAGAACTTTAGGAAAGCAGTGAAACCAGACTCCACCATGCTGCTGCTCCTTCTCTGCCTGCTGGGTCTGACTCTGGCCACCGAGCTTCCTCCAGATGATCAGGATTTGTTTTGTATTATTGCAACATGTCAGTGTAAATAAAGGCCCTTTGTGTGGTTGGTTATTTAATAGCTGTAAATGAAAACATAGTGGACTAAAAAGCAATATGTCTCCCCCTGGTGTCCAAATGAAGCCACATGTCTTTTCTAAAATGCGTTTTACTACATCGAAATATGACTGAAATGAATAAATTATAGGTTTTATGTGACAGGTCACGTGTCCTGTGTTTTCCTCTAATCCAAGAGAAAGAAACCAGTATGTGATCAGTCTGAAGCTGATGGTTGACCATAACCACAAAACTGCTTGTTTTGTATTTTACAGTCACACCTAGGCACCTGGCCAGACAAACAATAAAATATGTATTGGTGACTGTTGACAGATAACACTGTTGCACATTCATTTATTAGAATGATTAACTCTCTTTCTGATATCTGCCAGATCTGATATTGTTGTCAAGAACTTCGGGAAAGACTCACGTGTGCAGTAAAATCAGTCCAGCGTTGTAATGCCAACTGACTCATCACCTCCCCTAGACGCCCTGAACGCCCTTGTTACAACCCGGCTCGCTAGAGGGAAGGGAAAGTAACACAAGGCCACGGTGTTAAAGGTGGAGTAAATTTATTGCGCCCTGTTTGGAAGGTGGTAAAAGGGGCAACAAACCAAAAAAAATAACGGAACTGAAGGAGGGGGCCGATGGATGCTGGTTAAAGCAAAAACAGAATATAACATAAAGGACTCAATAAGCTACAATCTACAATTCCACGAAATAAAATGGCAAAGAACGGAACGAGGAAACCAAAGACTTTTCTATCCCTGTAATGTATATAAACCAAAATACAGTAACCAGCACCCCTGCACCTAGTGTATCTAAACATAGAATAAAACCCCTACAAAAATAAACCAATCTGTATTTAAATCTCAAAATCCCTGACCCCGCTCCACAGTTGTGTTGAAACAAAAATCAAAGCAAAACGGCTATCAAACAAAGGGCCAGGTACCGGAAGCGACTGAGAAACAGCACTATTGTCTCAGGAAACCTGGTGCTACAAGAGGAGGAGGCAGCCGTAATCAGAAGACCTCCCG
The DNA here is from genome assembly GCA_009823395.1 of Thamnaconus septentrionalis. Taxonomy (NCBI): domain Eukaryota; kingdom Metazoa; phylum Chordata; class Actinopteri; order Tetraodontiformes; family Monacanthidae; genus Thamnaconus; species Thamnaconus septentrionalis. The sequence continues at coordinate 31,328,833 of CM020502.1, read as the reverse complement.
CGAATGCGATGGCACGGCTTTTGTAGTCTTGTCAATTTGAAGAACCGGAGAGTGGAGCAGCAATCAGGTACCAGGTGCAGGAAGGCTGTTCCCGATTGGAGAGCTGAACCTCCACCGACGCCCGCACCAATCACAGGGGAGGAAAAGCGGGTCAAAGCCAGTAGGCCCAGGTGTGGGTACTCTAAAAATCAAGGCAAAAGCACAGCACACACACACAAAAGGGCGAAACCATCTTGGCCGTAACAGCCCTCTTCACTGCTTATAAAAGACAGAGGAGTTTGCCTCCTGCAGAATCTGACAGACTCTGAATCTGACTCCCACTCAGCAGACTCCTGACTTCACCATGCTGCTCCTCCTCTGCCTGCTGGGTCTGACTCTGGCCGCCGAGCTTCCTCCAGATGATCAGGACGTGAAGTTGACCGGTTGTGACTGTCAACCTTCCTGGCAACGCTTCAAAAACTGCTTCTACAAGTACGAGGCGACACACCTGACCTGGGCCGACGCCGAGATCAACTGTGTGTCACAGGGAGCCAACCTGGTGTCCATCCACAGTCTGCAGGAGAACACTTTTGTCTCGACCCTGATCAAGAACTTTGATCCGCACCAGGGATTAACCTGGATTGGACTTTCGGACGGCCACAAGGAGGGAGCGTGGATGTGGACTGATGGATCTGCTGTCAACTTTAAAAGCTGGGCATCCCACCAGCCAGACAACGCCAAAAATATTGAAGACTGCACAATGATCAACTATAGCATCAAATCAAAATGGAACGACGGTCCGTGTGAATACCAAGCCCCTTCAGTCTGTAAAGCTAGACTGAATTGTCTTTAGAATCTCTTCTGGTTTGGTTCAAATCAGAACAAAATAAATAAAGAATGAGCATCACCACCTTGCCTGTTATTGTGCCATTGGGAAGCCTAGACAAGATCCATCTGAGGGCATTGCATTGCAAGAAAACAAATACAGTTATTATACATTTAATTAATAACAATATTTTACTACTGCAAAAATTGACAGAAACGAACTAAGGATGACTTGGCATTTTGTTTTTTATTTGCAAGAGAAAGACCACACACACAAAGAAAGTAATGAAGTAAAAAAAATGAAAGGATAAAATCATTTGTAAATAACTAAATTTTGCAAACAAAAGACTATCTTTCCTTTTTGCAATTTTGCAGTCTTTTTATTGTTATTAATGTATTATTATACAGATTCCAAATACACCTGAGGTTCAGAGTGAATCTGTGAGTCAGTCAATCTTGAATGGGGTCCAAATGATCTCTTAACTGCCACGTGCACACATTCACACCAACACTGCTGCCTGTGGACTTTTGACCCATATGTGACGTGGGGGCAGGTGCTTACTGCATGTATGAATGCATGTATGAATGCATGCAAGTATGCAGGTGCATGTGCTCTTGTTCATGGTCGTGAAGTTTTGAAGCGCAGCGCCTGGGTCGGACTCAGTTGCACGCGGGCGGCCGGGAGGTGGACGTGGTCTGACGGTTCCGCCGTCAACTTTGAGACCTGGGACGCCGGAGACCACGAGCCAGAAGACTCCAGAGTCATGGACGCCTGTGTGACGAGTGGCTCCGGCCCGTCCAAATGGAACGACTGGTTCTGTGGGTTGGGAATCCCTTCAGTGTGTGCCACTGGCCGGGGTTCCCTCAGCAACTGACCCGGTACTGTTGACGCCACTTCAAAACACTGAAACACTAACGACAAACAATTAAAAATACAGATTGTCACTTCCTTTTGCATTATTTGTGTAGGTTTGTTCTTGCTTTTTGTGTAGACGCAGTTGGAGAGGTGTTGCGTACTGAAATGATTCAATTATAAGTTGTATGTGACAGGTTGCATGTCTTTTATTTTCTGGGCTCAGGCAGGATGGTTTTCCTCCAATCCCAGCTGAACTTTTCTCCCCAGTGGAGCAAAAAACATTATCTCATGCAAAGTCTGCACAATGAAATCTGTTTTAAATGACACAGCTGGTGGTTGAAAACAACTCCAGAGGTGCTTCACAATCTTATTTAATTGACAAAACACACTTGACCACCTTGGCAAACAAACAAACAATGAAAATGTATTGGCGTGACTGTTGCACGTGATTTTATTGGAATTATTAACTCACTTTCTGATATCTTTGCCAGTTCATGGCTAATACTGTTGTCAAGAACTTTAGGAAAGCAGTGAAACCAGACTCCACCATGCTGCTGCTCCTTCTCTGCCTGCTGGGTCTGACTCTGGCCACCGAGCTTCCTCCAGATGATCAGGATTTGTTTTGTATTATTGTAACATGTCAGTGTAAATAAAGGCCCTTTGTGTGGTTGGTTATTTAATAGCTGTAAATGAAAACATAGTGGACTAAAAAGCAATATGTCTCCCCCTGGTGTCCAAATGAAGCCACATGTCTTTTCTAAAATGCGTTTTACGACATCGAAATATGACTGAAATGAATAAATTATAGGTTTTATGTGACAGGTCACGTGTCCTGTGTTTTCCTCTAATCCAAGAGAAAGAAACCAGTATGTGATCAGTCTGAAGCTGATGGTTGACCATAACCACAAAACTGCTTGTTTTGTATTTTACAGTCACACCTAGGCACCTGGCCAGACAAACAATAAAATATGTATTGGTGACTGTTGACAGATAACACTGTTGCACATTCATTTATTAGAATGATTAACTCTCTTTCTGATATCTGCCAGATCTGATATTGTTGTCAAGAACTTTGGGAAAGACTCACGTGTGCAGTAAAATCAGTCCAGCGTTGTAATGCCAACTGACTCATCACCTCCCCTAGACGCCCTGAACGCCCTTGTTACAACCCGGCTCGCTAGAGGAAGGAAAGTAACACAAGGCCACGGTGTTAAAGGTGGAGTAAATTTATTGCGCCCTGTTTGGAAGGTGGTAAAAGGGGCAACAAACCAAAAAAAATAACGGAACTGAAGGAGGGGGCCGATGGATGCTGGCTAAAGCAAAAACAGAATATAACATAAAGGACTCAATAAGCTACAATCTACAATTCCACGAAATAAAATGGCAAAGAACGGAACGAGGAAACCAAAGACTTTTCTATCCCTGTAATATATATAAACCAAAATACAGTAACCAGCACCCCTGCACCTAGTGTATCTAAACATAGAATAAAACCCCTACAAAAATAAACCAATCTGTATTTAAATCTCAAAATCCCTGACCCCGCTCCACAGTTGTGTTGAAACAAAAATCAAAGCAAAACGGCTATCAAACAAAGGGCCAGGTACCGGAAGCGACTGAGAAACAGCACTATTGTCTCAGGAAACCTGGTGCTACAAGAGGGAGGAGGCAGCCGTAATCAGAAGACCTCCCGGCGAATGCGATGGCACGGCTTTTGTAGTCTTGTCAATTTGAAGAACCGGAGGAGTGGAGCAGCAGTCAGGTACCAGGTGCAGGAAGGCTGTTCCCGATTGGAGAGCTGAACCTCCACCGACGCCGCACCAATCACAGGGGAGGAAAAGCGGGTCAAAGCCAGTAGGCCCAGGTGTGGGTACTCTAAAAATCAAGGCAAAAGCACAGCACACACACACAAAAGGGCGAAACCATCTTGGCCGTAACAGCCCTCTTCACTGCTTATCAAAGACAGAGGAGTTTGCCTCCTGCAGAATCTGACAGACTCTGAATCTGACTCCCACTCAGCAGACTCCTGACTCCACCATGCTGCTCCTCCTCTGCCTGCTGGGTCTGACTCTGGCCGCCGAGCTTCCTCCAGATGATCAGGACGTGAAGTTGACCGGTTGTGACTGTCAACCTTCCTGGCAACGCTTCAAAAACTGCTTCTACAAGTACGAGGCGACACACCTGACCTGGGCCGACGCCGAGATCAACTGTGTGTCACAGGGAGCCAACCTGGTGTCCATCCACAGTCTGCAGGAGAACACTTTTGTCTCGACCCTGATCAAGAACTTTGATCCGCACCAGGGATTAACCTGGATTGGACTTTCGGACGGCCACAAGGAGGGAGCGTGGATGTGGACTGATGGATCTGCTGTCAACTTTAAAAGCTGGGCATCCCACCAGCCAGACAACGCCAAAAATATTGAAGACTGCACAATGATCAACTATAGCATCAAATCAAAATGGAACGACGGTCCGTCCGTGAATACCAAGCCCTTCAGTCTGTAAAGCTAGACTGAATTGTCTTTAGAATCTCTTCTGGTTTGGTTCAAATCAGAACAAAATAAATAAAGAATGAGCATCACCACCTTGCCTGTTATTGTGCCATTGGGAAGCCTAGACAAGATCCATCTGAGGGCATTGCATTGCAAGAAAACAAATACAGTTATTATACATTTAATTAATAACAATATTTTACTACTGCAAAAATTGACAGAAACGAACTAAGGATGACTTGGCATTTTGTTTTTTATTTGCAAGAGAAAGACCACACACAAAGAAAGTAATAAAGTAAAAAAAATGAAAAGATAAAATCATTTGTAAATAACTAAATTTTGCAAACAAAAGACTATCTTTCTTTTTTTCAATTTTGCAGTCTTTTTATTGTTATTAATGTATTATTATACAGATTCCAAATACACCTGAGGTTCAGAGTGAATCTGTGAGTCAGTCAATCTTGAATGGGGTCCAAATGATCTCTTAACTGCCACGTGCACACATTCACACCAACACTGCTGCCTGTGGACTTTCGACCCATATGTGACGTGGGGGCAGGTGCTTACTGCATGTATGCATGCATGAATGCATGCAGTATGCATGTGCTCTTGTTCATGGTCGTGAAGTTTTGAAGCGCAGCGCCTGGGTCGGACTCAGTCGCACGCGGGCGGCCGGGAGGTGGACGTGGTCTGACGGTTCCGCCGTCAACTTTGAGACCTGGGACGCCGGAGACCACGAGCCAGACAACTCCAGAGTCATGGACGCCTGTGTGACGAGTGGCTCCGGCCCGTCCAAATGGAGCGACTGGTTCTGTGGGTTGGGAATCCCTTCAGTGTGTGCCACTGGCCGGGGTTCCCTCAGCAACTGACCCGGTACTGTTGACGCCACTTCAAAACACTGAAACACTAACAAACAATTAAAAATACAGATTGTCACTTCCTTGTGCATTATTTGTGTAGGTTTGTTCTTGCTTTTTGTGTAGACGCAGTTGGAGAGGTGTTGCGTACTGAAATGATTCAATTATAAGTTGTATGTGACAGGTTGCATGTCTTTTATTTTCTGGGCTCAGGCAGGATGGTTTTCCTCCAATCCCAGCTGAACTTTTCTCCCCAGTGGAGCAAAAAACATTATCTCATGCAAAGTCTGCACAATGAAATCTGTTTTAAATGACACAGCTGGTGGTTGAAAACAACTCCAGAGGTGCTTCACAATCTTATTTAATTGACAAAACACACTTGACCACCTTGGCAAACAAACAAACAATGAAAAATGTATTGGCGTGACTGTTGCACGTGATTTTATTGGAATTATTAACTCACTTTCTGATATCTTTGCCAGTTCATGGCTAATACTGTTGTCAAGAACTTTAGGAAAGCAGTGAAACCAGACTCCACCATGCTGCTGCTCCTTCTCTGCCTGCTGGGTCTGACTCTGGCCACCGAGCTTCCTCCAGATGATCAGGATTTGTTTTGTATTATTGTAACACGTCAGTGTAAATAAAGGCCCTTTGTGTGGTTGGTTATTTAATAGCTGTAAATGAAAACATAGTGGACTAAAAAGCAATATGTCTCCCCCTGGTGTCCAAATGAAGCCACATGTCTTTTCTAAAATGCGTTTTACTACATCGAAATATGACTGAAATGAATAAATTATAGGTTTTATGTGACAGGTCACGTGTCCTGTGTTTTCCTCTAATCCAAGAGAAAGAAACCAGTATGTGATCAGTCTGAAGCTGATGGTTGACCATAACCACAAAACTGCTTGTTTTGTATTTTACAGTCACACCTAGGCACCTGGCCAGACAAACAATAAAATATGTATTGGTGACTGTTGACAGATAACACTGTTGCACATTCATTTATTAGAATGATTAACTCTCTTTCTGATATCTGCCAGATCTGATATTGTTGTCAAGAACTCGGGAAAGACTCACGTGTGCAGTAAAATCAGTCCAGCGTTGTAATGCCAACTGACTCATCACCTCCCTAGACGCCCTGAACGCCCTTGTTACAACCCGGCTCGCTAGAGAGGAAGGAAAGTAACACAAGGCCACGGTGTTAAAGGTGGAGTAAATTTATTGCGCCCTGTTTGGAAGGTGGTAAAGGGCAACAAACCAAAAAAAAATAACGGAACTGAAGGAGGGGCGATGGATGCTGGTTAAAGCAAAAACAGAATATAACATAAAGGACTCAATAAGCTACAATTCCACGAAATAAAATGGCAAAGAACGGAACGAGGAAACCAAAGACTTTTCTATCCCTGTAATATATATAAACCAAAATACAGTAACCAGCACCCCTGCACCTAGTGTATCTAAACATAGAATAAAACCCCTACAAAAATAAACCAATCTGTATTTAAATCTCAAAATCCCTGACCCCGCTCCACAGTTGTGTTGAAACAAAAATCAAAGCAAAACGGCTATCAAACAAAGGGCCAGGTACCGGAAGCGACTGAGAAACAGCACTATTGTCTCAGAAAACCTGGTGCTACAAGAGGGAGGAGGCAGCCATAATCAGAAGACCTCCCGGCGAATGCGATGGCACGGCTTTTGTAGTCTTGTCAATTTGAAGAACCGGAGGAGTGGAGCAGCAGTCAGGTACCAGGTGCAGGAAGGCTGTTCCCGATTGGAGAGCTGAACCTCCACCGACGCCGCACCAATCACAGGGGAGGAAAAGCGGGTCAAAGCCAGTAGGCCCAGGTGTGGGTACTCTAAAAATCAAGGCAAAAGCACAGCACACACACACAAAAGGGCGAAACCATCTTGGCCGTAACAGCCCTCTTCACTGCTTATAAAAGACAGAGGAGTTTGCCTCCTGCAGAATCTGACAGACTCTGAATCTGACTCCCACTCAGCAGACTCCTGACTCCACCATGCTGCTCCTCCTCTGCCTGCTGGGTCTGACTCTGGCCGCCGAGCTTCCTCCAGATGATCAGGACGTGAAGTTGACACGTGGCAGGTGTCCACTTTTCTGGGTTGGCTTCAACAACTGCTGCTACAAGTACGTAGCGACACACCTGACCTGGGCCGACGCCGAGATCAACTGTGTGTCACAGGGAGCCAACCTGGTGTCCATCCACAGTCTGCAGGAGAACACTTTTGTCTCGACCCTGATCAAGAACTTTGATCCGCACCAGGGATTAACCTGGATTGGACTCTCGGACGGCCACAAGGAGGGAGCGTGGATGTGGTCTGATGGTTCCGCAGTCAAATTTCACCACTGGTGTCCTACAGAGCCCAACGACCAGCACCAAAACGAAGACTGTGTCCAGACAAATTTTTGCGATATCAGCAAATCTCCAAAATGGAACGACGAAAGATGTAGCAATGCCTACCCCTCAGTCTGTAAACTTTGCTCTGGTTGTCCTTGAGGACTGCTTCAGTCTTTATGAAAACAGCTGTTGATTGGCCCTCAGCAAAGCAGAAATCAGTTGAGGTCTGGACTAATGATGAACAAGTTGTTGATGTTCTGTTTCTGTTTGGAAAAAATAAAGCTGTTCTCTGATTTCTGGCATTTTCAGATTTCGCTAGTGAATATGTTAACGGTGTCATGCATTGTCTGATCTCATCTGATGTCGGCGGTTATCGGGTACAAAGGAATCTGATCCTGAATTACATATAAAATATTCCAAAGGCAATTTGGACAAAGCCGGTCTCAACTCTGTGCAAGTTATATAGTCCAAAATTGTCCATACTCATCTATGTGACCGACATAAATATAATTATGTGAATATGCTGTTATTGTTTCTATCTCAGTGTAACAGGTTAAAGAGAACTGTGTTCTGTTGTTGAAATTCCTACTGAAATATGTAGTCCTTTTGCTATGAGTTTTCTTTTAGTTATTTTTTTTCTTATGAGTAGTTAGCTAGCGCCATCTACTGGCAGTTGACAACGTGTAAATATAACCGGAAACCGGTACCGGAACCTTACTAGCAGTTCTGGAGCAGTCTGCTAATGGTGAGCCACGGTCCGGTGTTTCTCTGCACAAAACATAAATTCTGTACAGTTAGCTTCCGAATTGAGTGCATTCTGAGTTGTACTGATTCACGTTGGTTATGCTATTTTTTTTTTTAATATACTGAAGTCGATATTATTATTTTTCTTTTAGACATTTGTTGCAGCGGAGATGCTGATGACAAATCGTTTGTCATAACTATTCTTACAGGTAATTGTGTTCAATTGTAAAAGTTCTCAGTGTGAAGGCACGTTCGAGTGCTGTATCAACCGCCATTACATGTGAGGCAACGTGCTTCGCTATTGTATTTCTTTTCGGAAACCACTAGAGGGTGCTGAAATGCAATTTAATTTGTTTGACGTTTTCTATTTTGTATTGTTGATTAATTTCCTACATAAAAGAGGATGATATTGTTTCAAAATTAAATCAAATTGAAGTTGTATTAAACTAATTGAAAAAAACACTATATGATCACACCAGAAAGTAACTAAGAAAAAAAAGAAGAACATTGTACCTTACTAGCAGTTGTGGAGCAGTCTGCTAATGACATTTGTTGCAGCGGAGATGCTGATGACAAATCGTTTGTCATAACTATTCTTACAGTAATAAAAGAAAACATCATCCACCTGGTGCCTCGAAGTGTGTCACTGGCGGGACGGGAAGACAGCAGTTACAAGTAGTCATTTATTGTAACAACCCTTTGCATGAAACGGTGAATAAATAGAATTTAAAGCATATATGATTGAGTTTTTGTCCATGTATTGAACATTATTCTAAGAGGGTGCAGAAGATGTGTTTCAGTGGGCAACAGATTTCAGCTCTTGAACTGCATCGTGCGCACACTGCTGCCTGTGCTCGTTTGACGGAAATGTGACGTGGGCTGATGTTGGCGGCAGTGGCGGGCCGTGCATTTCACGCCTCGGCTATCAGCGACGTCATATTTAGCCCACCCTAAATGAATACACCTCATATTACCCTCAATATGACACTACGGCCTGGGAATCCATGGAGAATCACAGTTACTACTTTACACTGCTACTACACTGGAAAGATAGCTACTACTTTACATCACCTTCATATCCTAGTTGAGCAAAACATAGTTTGCACAGCATTTAAATCTCAATGAACACTAAGAAAAATTAACATTCCAAAAGAGGCAATTTTAGGAGATTCCTCAACAAAGTTCTAGTAAGCCCACCAACAGCACTCTGTGTCCTTTAACTCTTGTCCTAACTTGTCCAATCAACTGCACATTGTCACCAATTCGTATGAGAGACCAACAAGACGGTAACGAAACAAACTATTGAACAATGAAGTTATCAAACAATTGAACATGTTGGGGCAGTTGCTGCACCAATGCACCACGTTATTTATTACATTTTAATTTTACGTCGGGGGTTCGCCGTGGTGCACACTGGATCTCCAGGTTGAGTTCAGTCTGTAAGGTTCTCATTTTTACCGAAAAATTTACTTTTCTCAGCATAGACCAGCAGAGAAGGCCTTGCTGGCTGTGACTGCCACTGGTGTATGCATGTATGTATGTATGTATGTATGTATGTATGTATAAATGTGCTGGTACATGGGCACTTCTTCTTCTTCTTCTTCTTGTGTGTGTGTGTGCGCGCGCGCGCACGTGTGTGTGCGTGTGTGTGTGTGTATTTGGATGGAGAAAAACGGGTGAGTTATAACAGAACCAAACAGAACTAATTGCACACGGCTCACTTCCGTTATTGCGATCAAGACAATGGGCGAGAGGCACAGCAGGAGGAGGAGGAGGACGAGGAAAACCACGCGCCCCGCGGGCCCAACAAAGACCACGCCCACAAACCCTTTTCGCGCGGTTTTACGGGCGGTACCATTCTTTAGACGGAGGGGCGACGAGGACGGAAGTTCCTGCTGAGCACGAGCTGACATTTGCTTGGAAATGACGCTTCAACAAACGTTTTTGTCAAAGTTAATATAACGTTTTAAAAAAAAATGATATCTATCGATATTTAGGGCAACTATTAAACCAAGAGGGAATCAGAAATCCAGGTCGCTGCTTTCAGTGACACCCAGACCCCGCCCCCACAACACGCGCGCACAGGGTTAATTTGTTTTAAAGCCACCACAGTGGTGTGTGTGTGTGGGTTGGAGAGTTGAACTTGTCGCGGTGCAGTTGCGGCTAAACGGAGAATTTAAAGAAAAAAAAAAAAATGACCCTTAAGTCAAAGAAGGTAAGTGTCGAGCCGACGTGTTTGAATGCGTCAAAAAGCCACGTGACGTCGAAACAAATGCCCCCACTCCCCTATACAACAAGAGACGCTGAGCTGTCGCGTGCGGTGCGGACTTGGCTCCCATTGTTAACATGCGTCCAGTGAAGTTCGACTCGGGTTGGATGATATCTGTTCAGGGGCCGAAAGTGTCACGGAACCGGCTTTGCTTTCGTGTCTTTCTGCTGCGTAGTAGCCAGTGTTTGGGTCCAAGGTGTGTTTCTAAAGTTGCAAGGTTTGGTAGCAGCGCTAACTGCTTGTTGTTGTTGTTGTTGTTGTTGTTGTTGTGAGTTTTGCTTTCGTCACAGGGTGCAAACAACTGCCCACCCTTTCATCACTTCACTTTGTTCTCTGCAGGATTATTGTTGTTTATTTTATCACCAATATATTTGTGTAAATAAAGATTTTAAAAAAACAAAACAACTACGCCACACAGACTGAGGTCATGTGACCTGTCCTCATATTTGCTACTGATCAAATAAGTGGAAGGTATTTGGGAATCATGGTGTTTGACCAGGCTTTACTTCAGACTTTGTTGCGATGATGTCATCAGAATGAGACGCGCACTGAGGTTGCGGACCGACCGGGTCTGTCAAGACAGGAGACCTGAGCATTCCGGATGTTCATTGTTCAATACTGCTGTGTGTTCCCTTCAGCAGGTCCCGTCCTTCAAGTCCACCTACATCACAGCCGAGCTGGCTCTCCTCTTCAGCCAGTCGGACAGCGAGGAGGAGTTTGAGGGTTTCAGCGAGGAGGAGGAGGAGGAGGAGGAGGAGGATGAAGGAGGATTCTGCAGCAGGCCGCCAAAGGCTACGGTAGGACGTCTGCACTGTTTGTTCATGTGGTTTCATTTAACAAGACTACGTTGAGACTCTCTGACTCTTGCAGACAGTGGAGTCGGACGAGGACGCCGACATGGACACTGGCTTCTACTCCGACCGCGAAGAGGAGGAAGAGGAGGATGAGACGGCACGGCCACAGAAGAAGAGGAGGAGCCTCCTAGTGGCCCTCAGGTCCGTGGGCATCCAGCAGTAACCATGGTGCAGACCTGTATCTGAAGTGCTTCTCACCTGTGATGGAGCAAGTGTGACTTTTAATCTGGTCTCGCAACAGGTTTCCAGTCAAAAGACTTTCTGCAAGTAAACAGGAACCGCAAGAGACACAAATCAGACGGCCGGCCAGAGAAACTCTGTCCCAGAGAGTCAAAGAGAGCTTGAGGAAGAAGAAGCAACAGGAGGAGGAAGAGGAGGAGGAAGAGGTTAAAGAGGAAGTCGTGTCCAAGAGCCTCCAGAAACGGGACAAGAACATAAAAGAAAACAAAGCTATGGTAAGCAGTCATTCACAAAATGAATACACAAATGTGTGTGTGTGTGTGTGTGTGTGTGCGCGTGTGTCAGAAGTGTTCTTTCCCTCCTGACTCTCCTCTCCTGCCGTCTCTCAGCTGGCCAAGCTGTTTGCCGACCTGAGCACCGTGGCTGACCTGCCTCTGCCCACCTCGCCTCCAGTGAGTATCAGCACCTGCCTTCCAGCAGTAGAGGGGGATGGCAGGGATGACGAGAAACACACTCGGAAAATAAAGCCCGACTACTCGGTTGACTCGGGTCTCTGAGCCGACACCTGGCTGGGGGTGTGGTCACTCATCAGGGAGAGAAATGGAGGAGGTGGCTTGTACCAAGAACACAGGTTTAGCTCACTCAAAGGATGCAGAGGATATTTGCTTTGATATTTGCTTCTTCTTTTTTTTTTTTTTTCCAACGGTCAGTAGTGAATTTGACCAAATATGGTTTCTTTTTCAAAGGAAATCAAAAAAAAAAAAGAAAAAAGATTTTTGATTTTGCTGACTTTCCCTGCAGAAGAAGAAGAAACAGGGGCAGGAGAAGGCGACGCCGCGGAAACGTAAGCTGGACCCGGAGGCGGGTTCTGAGAGGAGGAACCCGTCCCGGAAGGCCCGTCCCCCCGAGAACTTTGGTGTGGAGGAGAAGAGCGAGCCGGTGTGCAAGACCCCCAGGAGCGTGGACGTCCGGAGGCTGATGGAGGTGCAGTGCAGCGCGTGTGTGTGTGTGTGTGCCATTTATCGGGAATGGACAGGAAGTTTGTTTGTTTATTTAACTTTTTTTTTTTTTTTCATTCTTTGAGTTAAAACAAAACCATGACACACAAACATTCCCAGCTCTGGAACAAATTAATTAAATTAAAAAAAAAATCTATATATTCCTAATAATAACAATATTGATAACGGTCAGAATAAAATTAAATAGCTGCCCTCCAAAGCTGACTCACATTCCACTTGAGGTGCAATTAACTCCCCTCTAAATCTAACATTGTTATTTGTTTTTCCCCAAAGCCCCCCTTTTTTTTGTGGGCGCAGCTGTTGGCAGGAGGCTAACTCACATGTGTGTGAAAAAACAGGTGGACGCGTCGTCCGCTGCGGAGGCGGGGAAGAAGAAGAAGCGGCGGAGCAGCAGCAGCGTTGGCGGTCGGAGGAGGAGCCAGTACGACGTGAGGATGGTGGACGAGATCACCGACGACGACCTGGAGAACGTGGCCTACCGCAGCAAGGACAAGATCTGGGACAAGGAGAACGTGGGTGGACCCCCCGCCCCCCTCACCCACCTCCACCCCTGCCTCGCTGCTTCTCACCTCCCTCTTCTCCCCTCCTCCCTCCCCTCAGGGCAGCTCGTGCCACCAGTGCCGGCAGAAGACTCTGGACACTAAGACCATTTGCCGCAGCGGCTTCTGCGTCGGGGCCAAAGGTCAATTCTGCGGACCGTGCCTGAAGAACCGCTACGGGGAGGACGTGCGCGACGTGCTGCTCAACCCGGTCAGTGCAACACACACTGTTTGTGTGTAAGATTGCTAGATTTTTTAAATGTATTTATTTATTTTTAGTTGTCACGTTGTGTCGCGTTGCATAGCAGTAGCTGCGTTTCCATCACCTCTAGAGTTGCGGAAAAACCTAAATATTGCAATAAAAAACTTGCGATGGAAACGGCTAAACTTCGAAAAACCTCAAATATGGCTAAAAGGTTTTTCCCCTTTCATGAGGTGGTTTTTCAGGTAAAATTCTTCAAGTAAAAATGACGCGTAGTGTTTGGACGTAGGAGGAGATGGAATATTTTTACAAGTAATCAAAGACAAAAATATAACAACATTATTATTATTATTATTATTATTAATATTATGATAATAATAGTAGTGTTATAATCAAACAATATAATTAGGTAAATGATGCTTTAACATATAACATAGTAATAATTTAAGAATGTACAGGATTATGTGTGTTATGGTGCAAAAGAGTTTGTTTTTCTTTGGTTTTGGTGGTGATGCAGCAGCAGCAGCAGCATCAGCTGCTGTGGGGTGAATATTTTCACACCGGCTGCAGTTCTCACACTCTTGTTGAAGTGACCTGGTCATGTGACGGCGCAGGGCTTTTTTTTTTTTTTTTTTTTTTGGGGTTTTGGAACAAGTGTTGACAAATGAGGAGGTGTGGTGGGGCTGGTGAGCTCAGTTGCTGCTCTGTCTTCTCATGTGAGTTTCTGTGTAGGGGAAACAAAAAGCCTGCAATTGTTGCAGCAACTTCACCGCCTCTCTGTGCGACAGCGTGCAGCCAAAAAAAGAAAACTCTTGATCTCTCACAGCCGCTTTGAAGAGCTCAAAACATTTTGCAAATGTGTGTCTGTGTGTGTCACCGTGCACTTTATTGCACCTCTGGGATTCAGAGTTGTCTGGGAGTGATGCAACACATCACCCCTACTCAGTGTTGTTGGGATTACTCATAAAAGTAATCCAACTACTGATTACAGACTAATTCCAAAAAAGTGACTTAATTACTTCTTCAACTACTTTGTTTCATAAGTAATCAATTCCTAATTACTTTAGTTAAAAAAAAAGGATAAAGTAACAGATGTGGATATTTTTGAAGTTGAGAACGTCTTGTACAATGAAGCACAATATTCTTTGATTTAGACGAGATGAACTCAAAATAATGTTTGTATTTTCTTTTGCCGCCGCCATGCTTGTTTTGGTGCGTCGTCACATGTCAATGACGTTGCATGCACGGCTGCGTCATCAATCAGCGACGTCTTTGTTTTTGGTTTGTTTTTCTAAATTTCAGAGATTTTGTGGATAATAAGACTCATGCAGCTCGCAAAATATTTTGGAAAAGTACTGGAATTGTTACTTGATGAAGCAATTATCATATAATTACCAGTTTTGCCACAGTAATTCTGTTTCATTACTCATTACAGTCGTGGATTACCTAGTAATGGATCACTGGCCAACACTGCCCCTACTTTAAAAAACAAAACAAAAAAACCCGATGCGTGTTTCCACGTCCACCTCCGCTGCTGTGCTTCGACGCTGTTCCGCCCTGTGCCAGCCTCCCATGCCCCACCAGCCCTCACATCTCTGAACTTGGACATGTTGCTCCTCCTCCGCAGACCTGGTCGTGTCCCATCTGTCGCGACATGTGCAACTGCAGCCTGTGTCGCAGGAAGGACGGCCGCTGTGCCACCGGCAACCTGGTGGGCCTCGCCCGCTTCAACGGCCACGACAACGTGCACCGCTACCTGGAGAGGTAGGACGGCCGCGGCGCCGCTCATCATCATCATCATCATCATCATCATCATCATGGCCTCATGTGCTGTTTTTTTTCTGTGTGTGTGTGCAGCATTCAGAAGGAGCTGCAGTGACGTGCAGGAGGAAGAAACGCCCAGCGGGAGGAGCAGCGACTGAAGCGTCGTTTGAAAAACATCCGTTCTGAAAACACTTTTAAAACGTGTCATTATGTTTTTTAAAAGCCTGCTGTTGTGTGTTGCAGGAGCGCACTGTGTTTTATGTTCCCCCACCGAGTTGTACATTTTCAATCCTGATGATTATTGAGATGTTTCTGTTTCCCCTCCTCCTGTGTTGCAGAGACGCTCTGTTATTCCAGCGACTTTTGTTAAAAGTGAGTAACTTTGCTGCTTCCTTGTCACTTTCACTGTTCACTGTTTTTAATTAATGGTGGTGTCTTTAAATATGCAGAGATTCCTCAACACTTCTGGGTGAGGGGGAATTTGTTTGGGAGTTTTTTTTGTTTTTTTTTACAATTTCTTTTTGCCCCATTGTCTAGAGAAAGCTTCATATTTAGCCCTGTGTTTACTGCGTCCTGCTAAAACAGAAACGCATGTTTGGAAGGTGACAAAGATGAGGTTAATAGTTGGCGCCCTCCATTGTTTTTTCTCACTTGTTTTCCAATCGGATTGACTCGCACAAATACCGACACATAATGGCAGGGACAACTGACTCTACGACGGTTTTAATCACTTTATTGTCAAGTGTTATGCAGGCAAAGCATCTTTTCTGCTTGATTTTGTCCTTTTTTTTTTCAAATGACATAAAACGTTTGTACAAACCAGTTTTAAAAATATCAATAAACTGGAGCCTTTGAGGCTAACCTGGCAAAAACCCATTATCAAATGTCATGGAGACGAACAAACTTTTTTTTTTTTTTTTTTTTTTTTAGAAAAAGATTTACAAATGAGATGTCACTACAAAATATCAAAGAAAGGGAAAAAAAGTTGCTTCGTCACACAAAATATTACCAAAAAACATCTAGACTCGTTTGGTATTTTTCAACTTTAAGCAAATAGAAACTTTGTTAATTTTTTTCCCCTTTTCTTCTTCTTCGTCTTTTGATTTTTTTTCTCAACTTTTTTTTTTCTCTCTCTCTCTCCCATAAATGCATTATGGCGCAAAAAGAGAAAAAAAATATGGTCAGATGTAGAAAAAAAGAAAAAAGCACAAGGAGCAAAGAGAGAAAAGACAGCACGACGGCAAGAAAAAAAACTAAAGAAACTGAAACATGCTGTACACCATCTCGGAATCAACGCACACAAATACAAGTCCAGCAAAAGGCAAAATAGCACAAAAGAATCAAGGAGAAATAATAAATTAGCCGCACACAGAGGGGAACCCTGTGTGCTTAACATACTGCCGGGGGGGATTTTTTTTTCTTTTGTACTTTTTTTCTTTTTCTTTTTTGAACAATCGATAAATTCCACAAAATAAAAGCGTCTTTTTTTCGTAATTCAAAAATAATGTTCACACTGAACTAACACAGAGCAACACCACCAGTGGGGGGGAGAAAATAAAGAACGTCTCAAAAATATCCACACAGCGAAAAAAAAATCCTGACCCCTGACCCCCAACCGCCCACCCCACCCCTTTCAAAATGTCACCATGGCCATGCTGTGGTCGCAGTCAGGCTCCGCCCATCCTGGCCCTGCCCCCTCACACCCCGCCCCGTATCCATCCGCCTGACGCTCTCGTACCTCTGGACGACAGCTCGTCTTAAGGCAGGGTTCGAAAGGTGGCGTGGAGCTGCCGCCAGGGCACGTCGGAGAAAGAGAGAGAGAGTTTCGAGGAGGGGGGCGAGCGGGGAGGGAGAGGGGCGGAGCTAGCTAACTCGGCTAACTAACAGCTAACTTGGCCTGTCGGGTTGCGTCTGAGCAGGACCACAGCACGGCTCTGGGACCTCGTCACTGATGTGTGAGGAGTCTGCCTGCCTGTCTGTCTGTCTGTCTGTCTTTCTGTCTGTCCCTCCCTATGTCTGTCCGTCCGGATGGTCGACGCCCCTCCTTCAATGTAAACATGGTTTCACTAGGATTGTCGTCATAGTATTGCTTCCACTACACAAACAGTTGTAGAAAGCTAGATTGTTTTTGTGTTTTTTTTTTCTCTCTCTCTCGCTATAGAAACCTTTACTTCCTTCATGTAGTGGCCACTGCACTTTGTTAGGAATGCATTAATTATTTATTTATTTATAAACCTTATTTTTTTTCTTATATGTGCTTCTTTTTTTTTTCCTTCCTCTTCTCCTAATCTACTCTTCTGCAATAACAGTTCGGCTGACTGGTCTCAAAAATAAGAACAAGGAATCGACACCTGAATCTGATCCTGAACCATAAATAAAAAGTCATACTAGGTAGATTTTTTTTTTTTTTTTTGTTGTTGTTGACTCTATGGCCGCGTGGGAACACACACACACACACTCACTCACTCACCAATTCATAAAGACCCACACATTCATGCATGCACTCACACGCTTGCGCACTTTCCCCTGACCTGCGCTGCCCTCCAGTCCTGCGCGATGATTGGCTCAGAGCTCCGTCTGACAGGTGTGAAACAGGAACACAACGTTGTGCATAGAGTTAGCTTGTTAGCTTGTTAGCTTGTGTGGCAGGAGGAGGGAGGAGGACGTCCCTCTGTGTGGGGGGCCGGGAGGTCCAGCGGGGGGACTCCCTCGTCTTGTGCTCGTCTAGGTTCTCTCACTGACTTCCCTGTTTGCCACCAGCTGTGGAAATGATAAAGACCTCTGTTTCTACTAAATGCCAGACTCCAAAAAAAATTTGCTCTCATGTTAGTTTTGTATTTTTTTTTCCCATTTTTTTGTTTAGATTGTGTATTTCCTCAGTTTCTCGCTCATTGCATCATCCAAGTCTCTTGTCAGTTCCTTGCAATGAATCTTTTGAAATGTCAAATGAAAAGTTCGACGAAAGGAAATGGAGTATTTAGCTTCGCCCCTGGAAAAAACAAAACAAAACAGGAAGTCAGCCATGGGTGAAGCGACAGAGTCGTGGCCTACTCAAACTCCCCCTCCTCATCGTCCTCCTCCTCCAGGTGATTGGAGGTGGTGGGCGTCGCCGGGTCAGAGTCGCGCGACAGCGTCGCCACGGCGACGATGTGCGGCGAAGCGCCCAGGCCTCCGGGGGCGTCCTCCTCCATGTCGTCGGTGGTGATGATTGCCAGCGCGGCGCCCCCTTTCTTGTTCTGGTGGGTCTTGATGTGCTTGGAGAGGTGGTCGCTGCGCATGAAGCGCTTGGAGCACTCGGGACACTCGAAGCGCTTTTCTCCTGGAAAACAGGAGAAGACCACACAAAAGATGCTTGAGGAGGAAGAGGAGGAAGGAGAGTAAAGGCCTCTTTCTTACTCTTGTGGAATTTGAATTCCTGGCCAGTAATGGAACTACAACTCCCTTCAACTAGTTTCTCTGTTCATTAATAGTTAGGAGGGTGATATCTGGAGAATTTAAGTAGAAACGGCGACATCAAGTGGTTACATCTCATATTGCAGCGCTCTTTCACTTAGGGATTCCGTACCTTCCCTCTCCCGAGCTTGCCAGTGAATTTATTTATTTATTTATTTGAGCATTCATCCTAATTACGAAACAGGGGGCCTGGATTGTCCACACCAGGCTTCCTTAGAAAAATGCTGGTACAAGATGGCATCTAACTGGGAACAAGACCCTTGAACGATGGATATTCTTATATGTATACAAGAACCATTCTAAGGGTATAGGGATGCAAATGATCGATTAATTCATTAATCAATAATTGATAGATATTAATCGATTAACGATTGATTGATAAGCGGTTATTTTCCCTGAGAACCTAAATTTCACAATGAAAAATGTGAAAGGAACATATTATTTAACCCTCAAATAATGTTGAGGGTCCAATGTGACCCATTTTTACATTAGAGAACAGTAAAACACTTTAGTAACTTCAGTAACTTGTTCTAGGTATATTATTACCATCACAGTATCTACAGGTGAATTGCTCTTTCCTGCCACTACAGTGTTAATAATATAATGATATTGACTTCCCGTGTAAAAAAAAACAAAACAAAAGAAAAGTTCAATTAATTGCGACTAATTCAATTTAATAGATTAAATTCTTAATTGACAATTAATCGATAATCAATTCATTGTTAACATTCCTATAAGGGCAGGAAAAGCAAATTCATTTTATTTTACTGTGAGTACACTTTTCTTCATGTATTCATGAGCAGTATGTTAAGCTTTTAGCAATATAAAAATCATAAATTAAGACAAATTTTACATACTGGACCTTCTAAGTGTGAGCATTTGTTTCATTAATAATACGCACTGTCCTGTGTTCGAATGAACTATACTGAAACTAAATGTCTGATCCAGTTAGATTGCAAAAAAAACAGGCAGACAGGTTTTGCTCCGGCCGAGGCTCCTCTGTCGAGCGTATCTACCTGCAGCTCCGTGCACAACAAGAAAACCCAAAGCAAAGCAAAACAAATAAAAATGGAGAAAGAGCAGCGCAAGTTTTGCATGCAGCCGCCACCTGTGTGTGTCCTCCGGTGTCTCTGCAGCTCGTCGCTCCTGGTGAACCTCTTGCCACAGAAGATCCAGTTGCAGACGAAGGGCCTCTCGCCGGTGTGCCAGCGCAGGTGGGCCCTCAGGTGGGACGTCTTGCCGTACACCTTGCCGCAGCCCTCCATGTGACAGATGTGCTGCTTCTTCTTAGACGGGTCCCCACTGTTCCTGGAACGCACACGGTGATCACCGGCGAATCCAGCAAAACTTGGAAAAACATTTGAACTTTTCTCCGATTATAACAATGTTTTTTTTTTTCTTTCTTCTTCTTCTTGAGTGCCTGCTGCTCATTCTGATGCGAAGTGCTGAGTAGCAGGAGCTGAAATCTCTCACTCTGGGATTGCAAGCTGCACTCGGTTCTGGCCATCTGTGCAAGACGGACTTGTCCCAGCACAGCGAGAGGCGTCGGTGTTTTCAGATAATTCTAAAAATACAGACACGGGCCTGCACGAGCAGCTGCAGATTTGCGTGGGTTTTTTTTTTTTTTTAAGAGTAGAAGTGAAGGGAACCAGTCTCCATTAAAACTGCACTACACTGTGTAGTTACACCTGCTGAACAAGGGGGGGCGACAAACATCTCTCAGGTAACTGAGAGGATGCATCGTTCTGCTGCATGTTATTCATATTAGTGTGTGTGTGTGTGTGTGTGTGTGTGTGTGTGTGTGTGTGTGTGTGTGTGTGTGTGTGTGTGTGTGTGTGTGTGTGTGTGTGTGTGTGTGTGTGTGTTCCAACTGTCTTTATACCTTGCCTCTCCGTCTCTGCAGTTGGGGCAGGAGCAGGCCACCCGGCGGAGCCTCTTGCTGGGCGCCCCCTCCTGGTCGGAGGAGCTCTGCACGGAGCCCAGCTGGTCCGGGCTCATGGACGAGCCCGGCCCCATGCTGCTGACGGCCACCGTCATTGGAGAGGACTGAACTTTGACCCCGTCCTGGCCCTGTGGTTGACCTGTGAGGTGGGTGAGTTGGAAAAAAAAACAAAGATCTTGGTAAGCACAAACACACACGGTTCTGGGTCACGGACGTGGTGGCGGTCGGTGGTCTCACCCTGTAGACTGGTGATGGTGAGGGGGACGCCCTGCACCTGGACCCCAGCCGTGCCCAGACCCGCGATGCTGACCGTCTGGACCCCTGAGCCCGGGTTGATCTGGGCTGCGCTCAGCGTCAGGGGGGCTCCGCTCAGGGAGACCAGGCCGCCGCTCCCCACTGCCGCCCCGCCCCCCACCGGCGCCAAGGTCAGCTGCTGCGGCACGGCCGCCCCGATGCCACCCTGCAGGGACATCCCGCCCGGCAGCTGCAGGGTCTGCCAGGTGATCTGACCCGACGGGGACACGGTGGGGGTCCGGATGAGCACCTGGGTGGGGTTCTGGAAGGCCTGGATGGGTTGCAGGGTCTGACCCGGGGCCAGCTGCAGGGTCTGGACCTGCTGCTGCTGCCCCCCCTGGGCCACATGACCATGACCCTGTGGCTGGAGCTGGATCTGCTGCACCAGCTGATGCCCCACCTGGCCAACGATCACCTGCTGGATGGTCCCGGCGCCGTCGGCCTGGTTCTGCAGGCCGTTGGCCTGGTTCTGGCCCTGAGAGTCCACCTCGCTGCTCTGCACCTGGCTGTCGGCGGCGCCGCCCTCCGAGGCCACCGACACCATCTGGGATCCGTCCGACGCCTGGTCGCCCTCGGCCGCCACCGCCGCCGTCGGGCCACTAGATGGTGCTGTTGCCGGCACCGTCCCAGGCACAGCGGTCGCCGCCACCAGCTGGTTGCCGTTGGCAACAGAGAACGTGCCGTCTGCCGATTGGATGAGCTGCACGGCTCCGCCCCCTCCGACGTTATTAATGACCGGCAGCGCCAGGGTCATGCCCCCGAGGTTTATGGGTACGGTGGTCATGACGGGCGCCTGGGAGCCCTGCAGCGTCTGCAGCTGCAGCGGGAAGGACTGCGCCGGGCGGATCTGCAGCGGCACCGTCTGATTGGCCGCGCCGCTCAGGAGGGCCTGCTGGTTGGCCGGCTGCAGGAGGGCCTGGCTCTGACCGGCGCCCTGGGTCTGGATGAGCTGCACCTGCTCCGGCAGAGCCCCGATGGAGGCCGTCTGGACCGGGCTGATGTGCAGCTGCTGCCCGTCGGCGGTCTGCAGGTGGGGGATGACCTGGTACTGGACGCCGCCGCTGGCGTTGGGCAGGTTCTGCACCTGGATGATCTGGAACTGCTGATTGGCCGCGTTGCTGTTGGCCGCTTTCACCTGGACACGAGGTACGTGACAATTAGTGGGGGCTGGAGGGGGCAGGGGTCAATATTGACGCACCTTGACAAACACGTAGACCAGCGTTTCTCAACTGGTGTGTCTCGACCCAAAAGTGGGTCGTGGGGCTGTTTTAAAAGGGTCGGGGCTTCGTGGGCAGTTTTCCTTTTTTTAAAAAGGGATTTTAAAATATAGATACTTTATATATTTTAATATTTGGATGAAGGCATTCTGTCTTGTTCCACTATTTTTCTATTTTTGAGGAATAAATCTGAGTGGTGAGGAATAAATTCATGTGAGTTCATGATAAGGAAATAAATGTGGATCCTGAGACTCCACCAGTTGAGAACCACGACCTGCCTCCCCTCTGCCCCCTCCCCCTGCCACCTCTTTCACCTTGCGCGCCCCCGGTGAGCTGTCATTGGCCGAGGTGGCGGCCACAGTCACAGCCACGGCCTGACTGCTGTTCTCCTTGGCCATGGCCGGCGCCGTAATGATCTGCCAGCCGTTGCCTGTAAACTGGGCCGGGACGAGTTCCAGCTGCTGGGGCACCAGGGCCTGACCTCCAGCTGCGTCCACCACGATCTGACCCTGGAGCTGGCCCGCCTGCAGCTGGATCTGGCCAGCCGGGCCCTGGATCTGCTGGGCTCCCGCCTGGGCCTGGGCCCCCTCCACTCCCCCCTGCCCTCCGATCTTACTGCAGGTGGCCGCTAGCAGAGCCAATGGAGACGGCTGGGAGGAATCCTGGAGTTGAGGAGGAGGTTGGAGAGGGGAGGAGCAGAGAGAGGAGAGGCGGTTGGCCCAGAGCGCACAGGAAGGGAGGGGGAAAAAAAGCAGTCAATAATATGCATTAACAAACTAGTGAGGGTTTTTTTTTCACTTCAAAAAAATTTGCTGAACTGTTGTAAGTCTTGCAAGTTCAACGATTCATTTTCTAGAAAAATATGAAGAAAAGAAAAAGAGCACCGAGTGGATTGAAGCACACTAAAAAAAAAAAGAAACAAAAAGCCGAGAGATGGAGAGAGAGAGAGAGAGAAAGAAAGAGAGCGAGTGAGAGAGAGAGCGAGCTGTCAGTGGAAGTGGGCGGTATTACAGGAAGCCAGTGGGTGGGCGTGTGAGAACCACATTTCTCTTTTCTCAGAACACACTGGTAGAAAATGACGCCTTCTCCTTCGCTCTCTCCTCCCCGTCAAAAGAACTAGGTCGCAGCAGGCACATTTTAAATGCTGTACATCCCTCATCTCTCACAACAAGAACAACAATTAAAACACAATACAGCTGCCAGTGCTGTAACCAAGCACTTTTTATCAACTCTCTTGCATGTGCAGAAAAAAAACAGCCAAAATAACTATTGTTATTATCATTACTATCATTATTATTGATGATGATAATGATGATAATGATAATAATAATAATAATTTCCACTGTTGCAGAGTCACATACCAAGGCTTGTGTGGGGTCTTCACAGATAAATCAATCCTTCAGGGCAGAATTTAATAACCGATTTCCAATAACTGAACTGATCGGAAACCAAACCGAATGAACCGATTACCATTGTCAAGGCAAACGGGCCAGTTGAAAAGTGGCGGTGGCAGCCAGTGTCTGACAGCCATATAAGCCTGTTCAAAGCGCTCGGGGCCTGGCTCTGCACAGAAGCAGGAAGTGGAATTCACCAGAGAAACGCCCCCCAGAGGTGTCTAGCTGACTGGGAGGGAGGAAGGGAGGGAGGAGGCGTTCTCTTCTCTCGGCCCTAGAGGCAACGAACTAATGTCAGGAACTACAAACAACTAAAAAAATAAATAAATAAAATGTACCTGCGATCCAGAACTTTTCCCCCTTTTAGACGCTTTCCCTCCTTCAGTTCCAGATGATTCCTTCTTGGAGTCTGTGAGAGGGAAAAATACAACAACATCAAGAGTGCATGCAAGTGTGTTGAAAAAAAAATAAAAGTAGACTAACTTCCACTCACGGAACCGCAGATAGCTTTTCTATAAAGCGGTGCATAGAAACACTTCCGGCCTCGAATTAAACCTGATCATTAATGCGGATAACAAAATGTGATCAACACAGGTAGAGGACAAACCAGTAACCTCATCATCATCAATATCAGAGGGAGGAGAGAAGGAGGGAGCGAGGGAGGGAAGGAGGGAGGGAGGGGAGCGTTCTAGCTGTCAAACACGGGGAAGAGGGGTGGAGACGGAGAGGGGGGAGGGTACCTACCACTCATAACGCATTAATATACCGAGAGGGGGGAGAGGCTGTAGTTCACGGTGAAAGGAAGGAAGGCCGGCCGACCGGGTACGCGGGCGGGAGGACGGCCTATACGTTCTCGACGCTGGGCCGTGGCTGATCAACACCGCCCCCCACCCCCGGTCTGACGAAACCCACCCACCGGCCAGGAAGGGCGGTGCCAAGCGGAGCGGCAGGGCTTCTACCGAGCGGCGCGGCGCCAAGTCGCACGCGGCGGATAAAAAAACCCGGAGAGCGCCGCGGCGGCCGTCTCCCTCCGCGGCTCGGCGCTGCTCGGCTCGGCTCGGCTCGGCTCGGCGCCCCGTCGACGGTGCCCCCCACTTCAGCGGCCGCGCTGTCCATACACGGGCCAAATCGCGCTTGTCACAGAGGCATCCACGGGGAAGTTGGCAGTGTGTGACCGCGGAGGCCCACCCACTTCCATTTAAGCATCAGGACAACACCCTCTTTCGCCGACTGCTGCCCTGCCTTCGCCCGCCCAGCCGCGCCGCGCTGCTCCTTCCGCCGCGGGGACGCCTTGCCGCCTCGCGCAGACAACAAACAAACAAAAAAAATAAATAAAGCAAATACAGCGTCGTTCCGGGTCCCTCGCGCCTCACGCGTCTCGCCCGCTTATTTGGCGCACGGCTGCCGTTTTTGTCTTTAAACGGGGCCGATACATAGCGGAGAGCTGTGGCTTTTGTGGGCGGACTCGCGCTCCTCCCACTTATTCAGATTGGACGGCGGCGCTCGGCGTGCGAGGGTCCGGATGGGAGTTGTATTTTCGGCCGAGGCCTCGCCTCCTCTCGAAGGCGATTGGGCGAGCGGGACTACAGCTCCCATGATGCCGCGGCGCCCGGGGCGGAAGCGAGCGTCGCCTGTTGGGTTGTTTTAGTAGTCATGTTGATGTGAGAGAGCGCGAGGGAAAGGGCGGTCACTCCGTGGGGTGGGGGGGTTGGGCGAACGGGAAAAGGGAGGCGTGGCGCAGCTGTGTCTGTGTGTGTGTGTGTGTGTGTGTGTCCTCTCGGTTCACCGTGGCGGTTAAGGGTGAAAGTCGTGACGTCAGGGAACATTTTTTTCCCCCCAGGTTTCTGCTTCCTCTTCTTTTTTCTTTTTTTTTTATTTATATATATGCATATTTAAGAGAATATACAAATGTTATATGATACCTAACGATTTTAAATTGAGTACAAAGTAGATAAATCAAAATAAACATTTAATACAATATAATAAAAAACAATATTTACTATATTATTTACTAAATGTCTTGCAACTTTAAAAGCTAATCTGTGTAAAGCAAAACAACAATCTTTTTTTTAGTATACAGTACAGAACATATATAAACATATTTACTAATTTGCCTCAGAATAGCACAGTTTCCAGTGTTCAGTTTTGTAGAGTAATATGTTCATTGTGGATGTTGGAGTGAAGAAATGATGCTTTAACTCGCTCCTTTTTGTAAAATAAATAAATAAATAAATAAAAATCTTTATTTAACTTTGACATGATCTATATAATTTCTTAGTCCTGGTTTAATCTCCTGCTGTTCAAAAAAAAACAAACCCCAAAACCTGTAGACCAAAGTCCACGCATCGCGCACTGAGTTGAACAGAGAAGCAGCTGACATTTGTTGCAGAATCAGCAGCCGCACAGAGGAAGTTCTGTCTTTTTTTTCCCCGGTCTGACACAGAAGTCTTGTCTTCCTCCCA
Source organism: Thamnaconus septentrionalis (assembly GCA_009823395.1). Classification (NCBI taxonomy): domain Eukaryota; kingdom Metazoa; phylum Chordata; class Actinopteri; order Tetraodontiformes; family Monacanthidae; genus Thamnaconus; species Thamnaconus septentrionalis. The sequence goes on along the minus strand of CM020502.1, from coordinate 31,303,134 downwards.
CACACCCCACTCCCTCCGTCAATGCGACCCCCCCCCTTCCCCTAAAAAAATGGGGTGTTCAATAAATCCATGACAGCAAACACTAGTGAGCGACGTGCCAGCGTAGCTCGTCATCGTGCACAGAACCCCAGGGGTCGCCGTCGTATTCCTCCTCGGTGGGCCAGCTTCCTCCAGCCAGGAGTGACTTCAGCCCAGCGGAGTAGTCACAGTGCCGGTTCGCCGAGCAGAAAACATCATTAGAGGGCAGCCGAGTGAGGACATGCCGCTGGCACACTGTGGGAAACATTAAGGCCCAGGGGCGAGAGAGAGAGAGAGAGAGAGAGAGAGAGAGAGAGAGAGAGAGAGAGAGAGAGAGAGAGAGAGAGAGAGAGAGAGAGAGAGAGAGAGAGAGAGAGAGAGAGAGAGAGAGAGAGAGAGAGAGAGAGAGAGAGAGAGAGAGAGAGAGAGAGAGAGAGAGAGAGAGAGAGAGAGAGAGAGAGAGAGAGAGAGAGAGATTATCAGGCCCTGTAATTCTGACAAACAGCTTCACAAGTAGCATCAGTGTTAAGAACAAGAGCAGTTTGAAGTTTTGTTACAGTCACAGGGGCTGCTGATTTACGCCTGCTCAGCCACTCACACACACACACACACACACACACACACACACCTGGAGTGTCCCACAAACACAAGGCCTCGGCTTATAGGCTCGTGCACTGTAATTACTGCGGAAGCCATCCGCCTTGTTCCCGCCCCCTGGGCCACTCAGCAGGGTGTTGCTAGGCAACGGGGACTGGTCTGTGGGAGGATTGTTGTGTGCGTGTGTGTGTGTGTGTGTGCTGAGCGTTATTGTGGTGAAGCAGGGGGTGTGAGAGAGGAGGCTGTCCTTCTGTGGACTGCACTGCCTCTCTCATGGAAAAAACAAAACCCAAAACAAGCTCTAAAACATGCTGCACTGACTCAGTTTTTTTGTTTTAATTTACAGCCCATCACCCGGAAATCTTTCCACAGACAGATTCACTGTAAACGGAACTGCTGCTGAGCAACACACGAGAAAAAAAAAAAAAAAAAAAAAAAAAAATCGAACTGGTTGCATGAGGGATTTTCTAGAAGTCACCACTAGGTGACGCCAAATACCAAACACGGCTCCCCAACCCCCCTCCTCCTCCGCCTACACACACAGCTGGGTTGCACTCGAGACAACGCACACCTGCGTCAGTCGTGCGCAGCAGCGTGCATGCATGTATTGACGTCTTCAATGTTTAGCACTCACATGTGGAAACATTAAAAAGGATGAGAACACCAGCCAGAGCCGTAACGATTGATTTCAAAATAAAACATATTTTATAACATCACATTATTCTGTGTTTTTAATCAATTTAATAAGGGCTTCCAAAAATGTCTTTTAGGTGAAATAAACAAAACTTAAAAATAACCTGCACATTTCCAAAATGGCAGCAGCAGCATAAATTCAAAAAATAATATTCATTAACAAGTGAAAACAAAAACTATAAAAACTGCTCTCATGCAAATCATTTCCTGAAGGTGACGACAGATTTGATTTTGCAACCTGAATCTGTGCGTGTGTGTGTGTGTTCAGAGGAATGTGCGGCTGAAATGGCTCATCCACGTGTAAGCATGTTGGCATGTGTGAGTCAGTGCATGCCTGCATGTAGTTATGCTTTTTTTTTTATTGTTCGATATCCCCCAGCCTGCTGCACACACAAACACGCACGTACGCACGCGCGCGCACACGCACACTCAGATATGTAGGTGTGTGTCACACACTGCCTCGGCGTCAGGATGTCTCCCTTTCCTAAAGATCAGGTTGTAAAGTGTGAAAGATTTATGACAGTATTATGACTTCAGATTTTGGCAGAGGCCTCTGCTCTTGGTGTGTGTGTGTGTGTGTGTGTGTGTGTTGAATACCTGTAGAACCTGTGAAGAGACACCAAAACATATTTTAAAAACACTATAAAGATTGACTTAGATAAATTGAATGACAGGTGGATGAATGAATTTTTTTTTTGTGAGATTGACAGACGGCTCAGGTTGGTGTCATTAAGAAAAAAGTGTTTTTAGGTGTTGCTAAGCTAATTTTTTCTGTTTATACCACAACAGAGCCCAGTGGGAGCGCCAAGTTGTTAACCAGAGGGACGTTTTAACAAATTGTAACAACACTGCCGAGCGGTTGGAAAACATCTCAACACAACACGAGTGCACGCTGGAGCCTGAACCTCAGGGTTTATTTACAGCAAGCTGACTTTGACGTTGCTTATATGTGTGGTGATGGTGAGGAGAGTGCGTTGGCTGACTAGCGCGCTAACATTAGCCATTTCCCGCTACCCGCTAGCCACTTTGACCGTGGCCCCAACGTGTGCAATGTCCCCTTGCTGGCGGCACAATTTTGAATTGCAGTGCTTGTAAAAAAACTACACCGGCACACACTGTGAAAGAACTTTGCACAATTTTATAGGATGGCAATACTCTCTAACAACACAATAAACACACAGTAGGGTGTGATGTGGGACAGGGATGCTCCGACAAACTAAATTGATTAAACTTAGTAAAAAAAAAAAAAAAAAAAACTTGATAAGATCAAGAAAAAACCAACTTAAAGGATGTTGTTCTTGAAAAATGCAGTGAAAAATATTTCTAATCAAGCTGACAGAATGATCAGCAAGAGGTGAATGACGAGTTGACGCGGTGACGCCCGTTTATCAGAAAAAAAAGGTCACGGTCAGGTCACCTTAATTGTCACTCGCAGTGGATGAAAAATAGTTTGATAGAAGGAAGACAAACAAAAAATAAATGAGCAAAAAGTCTTTGGCTCAGTGCCGTTGAACAACCGGCAGGATGAGTTTCCAACGCTGCCGCTTGACTGACCGACAAACTTTCTCTAAATATAGAGTGTGTGAACACAAAGGTGTGTTGGCCTCGTTGATAAGAGACGCCTGTGACGGAAACGCTTCTTTATTGGTTACGCGTTAATGTGCAAACTGTCCACCTGGCGGTTCCCTTTCAGACATTCACACACCGAGGGTCAGGACGCACAGCAGCGCCCCCCGCTGTCCAGACTGACAGAATGCAGAATACACAATAAAAGGTTTGGGGAAGAAGATGTGAGTCGGTTTGAACATCTTTTTATATCATGAGCCACTCTGACTGTATGTGTTTATCCAACCCACCCTGCAGCACTAGGAATGCAGCATTTTGGTGCCGGCATGAGATGACATCATCGGAACACATGAGGATTTAATCCGGAGGCTGCAGGTAAAATGTTAAAATATTGGTAAGTGACATTAAGGCCCTGAATTTGAGCCGTTTTCTGATCTTTGTTCTTCATCCCATCCGTCAGTCTAGCAGCCTGCCGAGAACTCTGTTTAGCCCTCCGTTTACGGCCTCCTGCTGGGGGTGGGGGGGTAGGGTATTCCCTTTGTGACATCACAAAGAGCAGATTTCCACAAACATATTGATTCAACACAGACTTTGCAGTGGAAAAAAAGTGAATGATTAACAGAGGTGAATTTTGCATAACAGAGGAACTTCACCGTCGTGCAGGATTCTGTGTGTGCCACCGTGAAGAGCCAAGAGGCTCCACACTGTAGGTGTTTTAAGTTGTTGACATTTCCAATAACGAGGCGCTAAATACCGAGCCACGCTTTGCTGCTGTGTCGCGCAACACGCCTCTCAAATGTGTTTTTTCTTTCTTTTCTTTTTCCAAACAGCGTTTGTCATTCTGTTCGCAGCCCTGCAGTGGGACCTAATTACAAGCTGCGTGATTCCACTGGTGCCTTCAAAGGCCCCAGCGTTCAAACGGCCAGAATGTGCAGAATGCCGGAGTGGAGGGCGGCCGACAGGTATGTGCGCCGCTCGCGTCGTTCGGTCGTTCGGCTTGCTCGCTCGCGACGTTGTTGATCGCGTCACAGGCAGGGAGTCAAGCTGCGGTCAGCCAGCCAAGCAGAGGTGCACAGGGGTCAAGAGGTCAGCGCAGGGAGCTCCTGGGAGACGGAAGATGACAGGGGCTCAGGTGTGGCATCGCGACGGTGGAGATCAAAGAAAAACCTTGAACTGAGAGCGAACTCTGGCCTGAACTTTGACCCCATAAATCACATATCAAGCTTCAGGTTGATTTATTTATTTATTTTTTTAATGTTGCTAAAATGGTGTAATGGCCCCATTGGATACAGACAAATTGCTTCAAATGAAACTCACAGTGCAGGTGCAAAAGTACATCTATCCATCCATCTATCCATCTATCTATCCATCCATCTATCTATCTATCTATCTATCCATCCATCTATCTATCTATCTATCCATCCATCTATCCATCTATCCATCTATCTATCCATCTATCTATCTATCTATCCATCCATCTATCCATCTATCCATCTATCTATCCATCTATCTATCTATCCATCCATCTATCCATCTATCTATCCATCTATCTATCTATCCATCCATCTATCCATCTATCTATCCATCCATCTATCCATCTATCTATCCATCTATCTATCTATCCATCCATCTATCCATCTATCTATCCATCCATCTATCCATCTATCTATCCATCCATCTATCTATCTATCCATCCATCTATCTATCAATCTATCCATCCATCTATCCATCTATCCATCTATCTATCCATCTATCTATCCATCCATCTATCCATCTACAAAAAAAACACCATATTTGCCATTGAGTCTTTTCACAGCTGAAGAGTCATTTTGTTCACCGAGGATCATTTTGACCCCGAGTGGTATTTCAACACATGGGACTCTGGACTGTAGACAACCTTCCTGATCAGAGGTGAAACATCTTCCAGCTACCAGAAAACAAAAAACCCAGCGCAGCCGCCTGGATTTCAGCCGTCGGGATCAGTTCCGGCGCGGTGACGAGTCGGTGCTCTGCACCTGATCTGAGTGATGTGACGGCGAGGAGAGCGAGTGTTTCAATGGAATGAAACGGCTTCTTTGAAGCTGAAGACGATGAAGTCCCGCTCGGAGCCTCGGCGCTGCACTGTTCTGCTCTCCGGCGTGCGTGCACGGAACTCTTTGAAGATGCTGCTCGTGTACCAGATGAGGAAGGCCGGTTTTCTTTTTTTTCTTTTTTTTTCCTTCAACTTTTACAGCGGCGTTAAGTGGAGGGTGCAGCAACGCCGTAAAGATCCCAGATAAGTGTGCAAATGAGTTTGTGTGCAGCTCCGTGCAGGACCTGACACGACTTGCAGGCCTGGCAGAGCTGACGCCAGCCCCTCGTGTCTCCTCGTCTGTGTATGTCCTGAATGAAGGCCCTCGGGGGCCTGTGTGTGTGTGTGTGTGTGTGTGTGTGAGAGTGTGTGGTTAGATGGGGAAAGAGAAGTGTTTCATGTTTGACGGGAACCGTCAATAAAACAGCCGTAGTGAAATCACCTGTAAAAGCACCTGATACTGATTCTCCAGGAGTGAGTGTGTGTCTGTGTGTGTGTCTGTGTGCGTGTGACACGGTGCTGATGTGCACCTCTGTCCACTCTGATCCCCCCCACCACCACCACCGCCACCACCTGGCCAACTGGCGGCGGGTTGTCGCTGAGCTCTCTGCCAGAAGAGCTGAAGGAACCTCCTGCCTCCTGTTTCTTTTCTCTTTTTTTCGCCTCTCTTTGCAGAATAAATTAACAATTTGTCCGGCGGCAATTAGCATGAAAATGCAGGCCGCTCTCCTTCCACTCAATTTAACGGGAGGCATCTCCCAGTGCCTTTCTCAGCCAGGGCCATTCTCCACTCAAAGTCCCCTCTGGGTTTTATGGTGGCCATTGTAAGGAGGCGAAGTGCAATGAATGGGAGGAGCACCGGTTAAACAGGGAAATAGCACGCTGTGTGTGTGTGTGTGTGTGTGTGTGTGTGTGTGTGTGTGTGTGTGTGTGTGTGTGTGTGTGTGTGTGTGTGTGTGTGTGTGTGTGTGTGTGTGTGGTCACCACATATATATATATGTATATGTCTACATTAAAAGCTAATATGTATATGTATATATATATATATATATATTAAAAAAAGAATACATTTTTTGCAGAGAAAAATGTTTTCGTCCTACTGAAAAAGTCGTCATGGGTGCACGTATCCGAGAGCAAAACACAAATGGAATTAATTGGAAAAGAAAAGTTTTTGTCCCCTTTTAACGAGCTGCTGTGATAAAGCAATCACGTCCCATCAAGCATAACATAAAACCTTGAAATCCACAAATGGCATTTTAATTCCTCACAAGGTATGGAAATCTTTGAAAAGGAAAGAGAGTGGAGATACAGAGAAAAGAAATAAAAAGGGAGTCAAGTTAAGAAAAGATGAAGGACAAGAAAATTAAAGGGAAGGGGGCGAAACGGGGATATTTTGTTCGCGCAGTAAAAGTTTCCTTGGCAACAACTTTTCCAAAAACAAAACACTGGAACCTGCTGGGAATTTTCAAACCCTTCTGGATTTTTTTTTTCTTTGTAGTCTCCTGGAAACTCTGTTATTACATCTAATTGTGTTAAAAACCTAAAAGGATTTTCAGTCAATCACAACAAAATAAATGGTGGCTAAAAAAAGAGAAAGAAAGCAAAACTTGTGAAGAAACTGTTGAAACAATGGTTTCAGAAAGAAACTGAAAGGAAGGAGTGAAAAAACAAAACATTTAAAAGAATCCTAAAAATTACAATGAAATGACAAAGCCTTGACATTGGAATTAGAAAAGAAAATAACTG